>PVJS01064119.1:0-10317 GCA_004027185.1 Glis glis | reverse complement strand
TTTTTTTTTTTTGCGGTACTGGGATTGAACCCAGGGGCATTCTACCTCCGAGCTACACCCCCTGTCCTATTTTTTTATTCTTTATTTTGAAACCGAGTCTCACTAAGTTGTGGAGGGCCTCACTAAGTAGCTGAGGCTGGCCACTAACCCGGATCCTCCAGTCTCAGCCTCCCAAGTACTGGGATTACAAGCGTGCGCCACCACGCCTGGCAGGAGACCCTGTTTCAAAATAAAGAATAAAAAATAGGGTTGGTGGTGTAGCTGGGAGGTAGAATGCCCCTGGTTCGATCCCCAGTACTGCAAAATAAATAAATTAATTAATTCATTAATTAAAATATCTTGAATAAAGAAAAAGTGTGAGGGCTGGGGATGTAGCCCAGGGATAGAGCACTTGCCTAGCGTGCACAAGACCCTGGATTTGGTCCCCAGCGTGCACGCACACATACACACACACGCATGCGCACAAAGAAGGAGGAAGAAGAAGAGGAGGGTCTGAATTAGAAGTACTCCTAGCAAAAGTAGCCAAGTGATTTAGATTCCTTTCTTTCTTCTTCCTTCTTCCTTCTTGTTGTTGTTGTTGTTGTTGTTGTTCTTCTTCTTCTTCTTCTTCTTCTTCTTCTTCTTCTTCTTCTTCTTCGTACTGGGGATTGAACCCAGGAGCATTCTACCTCTGAGTTACACTCCCAGCCCTTTTTCTATTTTTTTTTTTGAAACAGGGTCTTGCTAAGTTGCTGAGACCAGTCTCGAACCTGCAATCCTCCTGCCTCAGCCTCCTAAGTACTGGGATTACAGGTGTGCACCACTGCACCCAGCTGACAGCTTCATTTCTAAGAGAAGGGTGTGCCTTACTCTGCCAGACTGAACAAAAGCAAAGTAACGCATCTGGTCCCCTAAGAGAGGGGCACTAGGAATGGCAAAAGTAGTCCTGCCCTAGAACCTAGGAAGGACGTAGAGAAATGCCAGTTGGCCATAGCCAGGACCCAAAGAATCCGAAACCCAGCTATCAGAGGCAAAGACAGAGGACATAACTGGGAGTTCTGAGACTCATCCGGGGCAACAGGAAGGATGGGGCAGGCTTCTGGGGGACGGAACACGTCAGAGGAGAAGAACAAGACCGAGTGGACTCAGGAGCGGGGCTGGCATGCGGGCGAGTGGACAGCAGAGGTGGAGGGAAGGGCAGGTGGGCGCCAGCGGCTTCGAGGGGCTCTTTGCAGAAGGCAGCCCTCTGAGGTGAAGGGCCAGAGCCTGGGGCCTTAACAGGAGGAAAACGGGTTATATTTCACATCCTTCCTTGAATCGAGAGATTGGATTTGGTCAAGTGTAAGTCCCCAGGAGGTCGTTGTGAGCGGCCGCCTGTTTATCTTGTTGATGAATATGGAGTGGGGGCTAAGTCAGGAGTGTGGGCGTCTGACAAGGCCTTTATGATTCTAGAATCACTTATTACACCTCCTTCCTCCTCCTCGGCCTTGGCTAATGGGCTGTGGGCACCCGCTGCACACAGGGCAGCGAGACGCTCGCTGTGGGTGATACGGAGGCTGGCCGCTGCCCTCCGGCCTTCGGAGGAAGCCAGTGCCTGCCTTTGGCTTGTATCTCCTCTATGCCTCCTCCTCCAGCAGAGCTAGGCCTTCCCCCCTCGCAATCTCTGGGGCCCTGCAGATCCTTCAGCATGTTCACGGCTACCTGCTGCGGGATTCCCAGTTCTGAGGCCTGGAAGCCTGGTCTGCCCCAACATCCTCCCTCCAGCACGACACAGCTTCGTTTTGCTTTGGACCGCAGAGATGGCTTCCGGACTCCTCTTTCCCTGCAATCCAGCTCTCCTCCTTGGACTCTCATCTCGGAGACTGGGACCGTCTGCGCATTGGGCCAGAAACCTGGGGGTCATCCTGCACCTCTCAGCCCTTGTCAGCTTCTGTCGACAAAATATTTATTGGGTGCCTTCAGCGGGTCCCCAGGCCCTGTTCATGGTGCTGAAGAACAAGTCCCTGTCCTCACGTGCTTGCCGTCAGTGGCCTTGCTGTGGCCTTGTGTGTTCTTTCCCTTCCTGACTGCTGTCACCACCCTTGGTCCTCCCCTGTCCCCTGGAGCCAGTGTGATCTTACAACCCTGAGTCTACCCTTGTTGATCCTTTGCCAAAAGCCTCAAATAAAGACTTTTTAAAATGTGCAGTAAAAAATAATGTAAATTATAACAGTTGGACAGCTTTTAAAAATGCATTGAAGCTATATGTTATTCTTGGATATAGGCATGTCATAAAAATATAAAGACATAGACTGGAAGAACTAGCCAAAATTCATGATGGTGGTGTCTCTGGGTGAGAGGGACATGGTATCGGGGTAGGGGACATTTCTCTGTAATTTGTTTATTTTTTTGTGATACTAGGGATTGAACCCAGGATCATTCTACCTCTGAGCTACACCCACAGCCCTTTTTATTTTTTATTTTGAAACAGGGTCTCACTAGGTTGCTGAGGGTCTTGCTAAGTTGCTGAGGCCAGCCTCAAAGCTGCAATCCTCCTATCTCAGTCTCCCAAGTACTGGGAATACAGGCGTGTGTACCACCATGCTGGGATTGTTTATTATTTTTGAAAACTTTAGAGCAAAGTTGACCAAAGGTTATCAGTAGCTTAATCAAGCCTTAAGTGTGGAGAGTGAGTATAAGAGCGTTACATTATTCTGGCCGGGTGTGGTGGAGCATGCCTGTAATCCCAGTACTTGGGAGGTTGAAACAGGAGGATAGCAGGTTAGAGGCCAGCCTCAGCAACTTAGTGAAGATCCTTTTTCAAAATGAAAAATAATAAAAAGGGCTGGAGGTGTAGCTCAAAGGTAGAATGCCCTTAGGTTCAATCCCCAGAAAAACAACAACAAAAGTATTACATTATTCTGTTTTCTCTATTGTGGGAAAATGTGTCAATATTGAGACCTTAGGGTCTCACTGTCCCTCACTGTCCCCGCCCCTTCACCTGCCTCGTAGCCCCTCAGGAGCTTGTGTCCACCTCCGGAGCCTCATTCCTCACTGAGGGGCCTGGGTGCCCCAGGTGTCTGACCCCGGACCTTTGCTTGTTCTGGTCCCTTGTCCTGGTCCCCCTTCCTGCTTTGCCAGCTCCCTCTTGCCCTAACAGACTCAGCCCTGGCGAGATGTTGAGGATGGGGTGGGATGGCTGGTGTAGGGAGCTGTGTCTGGAGGGGGGACAATTCCTTCTTGTCCTGCTTTGCATCTAGCTGCAGCTAGAGAGACAGATCACCTGTTTCTTTTTATTTAAAGTCTGGTTTGTTTCAAAACTGTTATCAGTGAGGGAAGGGTAGAGAGAGACCCTCCACAGTGTCTCCCACCCCCAATCTGCCCAGACAGCCCAGCCCTGCGGCAGAAGCTTCGCAGCAGAGCAGGGACCACTGATAAGCGCATCCCCTGGTCTGGCTGTGAGGACTGTCATCTGCCTTCCCTGCGGGAGCTGGAAGAACTACTTTAGTGCAGGTTGTGCTGTCCTAGAGGCAAGAATCTGGGCCTGGACCTGCCCTGCCCACAGGCTCCTGGTGGGGTGCTGAGCAAGTACCCAAACGCCGGGCCCCGCACACCTTCCTGTGCCTCCCCCTCCACTCCATTCCTCGCCTGATCTCTGCACACCCTCGCAGGCAGATTCCTTGTTGCCTCTCCTATGGTACCTTTCACAGGTTAGGATAGGTGCCCCTCATAGGCACCCCCCTTGGCGACAGTCCTTTCCCCCTCATGACATCACCTGGAATGATGATTGTTCACTCCAGCCCCTGTGCTTTGCACCAGTCGGTGCTCTCTGAGAGGGCCAGGTCCAGCTGTCTTGCTCCTAGTGCCTGCAACTCCACCTGGCTCATAACGAATGCTCAGTACTCTTTGGTTTTGTAGACTGTGAGCACCTGATTGACGGGGACTATGCCCCGATCACCTCTGGATCCTTTGTGCCTTACACGGTGCTTACCACATCGTAGGTATGACTGATTGGCGCGAAGGAACCTATTTCCCCCTTACAATCTGGGTAAGAGAAAGAAAGTCCTTGCTTCTCTCTCCTTTCTCCCCCAATCCTGTTAGGGTTGGTGGTTGATGCTGGGGGGGCATTCCTTCCTTTGATCACCCTACATCCAAACCTTCTAAGGGGACAACAGAGAGGGGTGGCTGAGTCCTGAGTCCTGGTATCTGTTCCATAGCCTAGTGCCAAGAATGGGAGGACTCCTAAGGAGACAGGGCCTCAGGGTCTCTCTCCAATCACTTTAGTCTCCAGCATCATTGAAGAGCCTGCAAGTCAACCCTGGATTCTCCCTGTTATCACAAAACTCTTTTTCATCTTATTCTATTGTCAGGGAAAATACATTGCGGCAGGGCTGGGGGGTGTAGCTCAGTGGTAGAGTGCTTGCTAGCAGGTATAAGGCCCCGAGTTTGATCCTCAGCACCTATGAAACAAACGAAACCTTCAGATAATCTTAACTATTGTCAGGTCTGGTAGTGCATGCCTGTAATTCCAGCTACTTGGGAGGCTGAGGCAGGAGGATTGCAAGTTGGAGGCCAGCCTGGGCATTTCAGTGAGACCCTGTCTCAAAAATATTAAAAGGGCTGAGGCTGGGGCTATAGCTAAGTGGTAGAGCACCCTGGAGTTCAATCCCCAGTATTGAAAAAAAAGAGACAGAAAAAAAGATGAAAAAGAAAGAAAGAAAGAAAGAGAAAGAAAGAAAGAAAGAAAGAAAGAAAGAAAGAAAGAAAGAAAGAAAGGTGGTAGCCAAAGAGTATCTGCTCCTCAATCCAAAATAAAATATAGAATCTGTCCCACCTTACAACCAGTGTTTCCCTATTTGGAACTTTTTTTTTTTTTTGCGGTACTGGGGATTGAACCCAGAGGCATTCTACCTCTGAGCTACACCCCCAGCCCTATTTTTTTATTCTTTATATTGAAACAGGGTCTCACTAAGCTGCAGAGGGCCTCAATAAGTTGCTGAGGCTGGCTACAAACTTGCGATCCTCCTGTCTCAGCCTCCAAAGTACTGGAATTACAAGCCAGGGCCACCACGCCTGGCTTCATTATTCTATTCCAATCCAGTCTCCTTTCCTCTGGGAAGTCCTACTTGATTAAGCTAAATATATTTTAACCTTCAACCCCTTCTCCATATCCCACAGCACTGTGGTTGGGGCAAGTTCCCTATGCTGTTGAAGTGGGTATTTTGTCTTTCTAACCATAATGCATAGGCATGCACTGTTCTTTTAAGCAGCCTTGATAGATAGTTATCACAAATTGACAAGAAGAAAAAAAAATACAGACCCAAAAGAAAATAGAGTAGTCTTTCTTTTTTATTTACTTTTCTTTCATTTGGCATAGAATTTGTCAACTTAGTGCTTACAAGCTTCCTAGCACAATTTGGCTTCTGCTAAACGTTTCAGGAAGCTTCAAGTACGAGTAAATACCCAGGAATAAAGACCATGTCTTTTATTTGTATTCTTTTTCTAATTCCTCCACTCTACGAGGTTTGCTCAAAGTCGTCTGTGGTTTAAACCCTGATCGTTGATTGGCTGATTTAGTTTTGGATGGTGGACCACTGAGATCCTTTTAAGCTCAAGAGTTATGTCCTGCCAAGTGGATGTAGGCAGGGGAAGGACGCTCAGCGAGGGGCTGGTGTTGGGGCCTGGGGCCGGCTGGGGCGGGGTAGGCGAGCAGGGGATGGAGAAAGGTGTCTCCTGAGTTGGAGGTTGGGGCGGTGGGGAGAGGGAACTCGAGGAGTCTGGGCCAAGGCCAGAGGTGGCTCCCCGGGGAGTCGCTCCATCCTTCCCGCCTGACGGATGGGTCTGCTGCTCAGGCGCAAGCTGTCGGGCCAGGCCCCTGCCAAGGCAGAACAGTGGCGCTTCTGTGCTCGCCCCGCGCCCGGAGAGGGGCCTGGCCGGCCGGGAAGCCGAGGCAGTGATGGAGAAAGCAGACGTCCCGGAACGGGAGTCACGGGGGCGGGACCCGAGCCGCCGGGTCGCAGGAAGCTCGTCCGCCTCCCCCAGGAGGACCGCAGCAACCCGCGCGGGATGGTGGAAGAAGAGAGGCGCGCGGCGGGAGGACGCGAAGGGCGGACGGAGGCTGGGGCGAGGAGCCAGTCCTTGGGCCCGAAGCGCCCACCCTGTAATAACAATAGCCATTTGCATTCCGTCCCACGGTGCTGCTCCCGGTCTCCCCGCACCCTGCGCCTCGGGGTCCGCGGGCGTCTTCCTGACATCTTGCGCGGCCACCCGGGGCCGGCCGCCTCGCCAGAGACCCTCGGCTCGCGCCGGGGACCGGCCTCCGCGCGGCTCCGCGACGCGCCCTGGCCGGGCTCCGACCCCGCCCGGCGGCCGCCTCCCCCTCAGCGTTAATTAAAACTTGCGAGATGGAGAGGCTGGCGCGGGCGGCTCGGTTTTATTTGCAGCATCTTTCATGCTGCTGACGATCGTAAAGGGCTTTAATATTGAAATATGGGCCATTTTCCCAGCTCCAGCCCTCGCCGCGCTCTCCCCACACCCCCACACCCAGCCACCCCGCGCTTGATGAAAGAGCCCCTGCAAATCCATTAAGAAGAGATAATTGAAAACTCCGGGGTAATATTTAAGGCCGCGCGCCGACGCGGGGCGGAGGGCCCGACTGTGCCCGCCCGTGCCCGCGCGTGCCAGGCCCGCGTGCAACCTGCGCCCTCCCAGCCGCCCTGGCCTCGCTGCGGCTCCTCGCTCCGGCCCTCCACGGCCCTCTCTGCGCTGCCCGGCTCTGCGGAGGACTTGCCTCCAGACCCCTAGCTCCAAAAAGAGTGGCGGGTCACAGTGTGCGAGGCACGGCCCGGCGGGCGACACGTGCAAGGTGGCGGGGCATCTGGCCCGAATTTTCCAGCTCAGACGTGATGCACCAGCCACCGGCCCAGCCTCCCTCTGCGTCCAGTGTGGCTCCAGCATGTGTCCACTGGGAGGTTGCTGTAAACCCCTCAAAGCAACTCAGCGCCATCCAAAGCCATGGGAGGAGCTACAGCAAGTCTGACCACCAGGTGACCCCACTGCAGGGTGAGGTCGCAGGGGTTATTATAGTGCCCCGTCTGGTCTTGTACTTTTTTAGTCTTTTTTTTTTTTTTTTTGCCGTACTGGGGATTGAACCCAGGGGCATTCTACCTCTGAGCTACACCCCCGGCCCTATTTTTTATCCTTTATTTTGAAACCGAGTCTCACCAAGTTGCAGAGGGCCTAAGTAGCTGAGGCTGGCTTCGAACCTGGATCCTCCGGTCTCTGCCTCCCAAGTACTGGGATTACAAGCATGCTTTTAGTCTTCCACAACCAAAGTGTTCCCTAAGCAGCATCTTGCATCTTCCTTTGTGCCTCCCTGTCCCACAAATAGACTCTACCTGTTGTCCTGTACATGACTGTCCCTTAGCACACTGTGTTGTCATTGTTTAAAGCCTGTCCTCCTACCAGGCTGTGACATCTTGAGGACAGGGACCAGGCCTAATTTCCCTCCTTAGCCCTTGCTCCTGGCACAGGGCCCGGTGTGGAACATGTGCTTGGTAAACGTCATCGTCCTCGGGTTGGCTGCTGTCTGGGTCCCTGGAGGTCTCCCAGGTTTCAGCACTAGGCTGTAGGCACATGGGGGAGGCGGAGCAGAACATGGAAGAGGGGTGGGTTCTGTTAGGCTGTGTTGGGAACATGTCTGCCCCCCCCACTCCATGACCAGCTTCGGGGTGTTCAGGGGTGAGGAATAGGGTGAAAGGATGGGGACCCTGCTCTGCATTATGGGTGTTTCCTTTGGGGGTGTTTCTTTACTTGATTTGGCTCAAGAGCCCAATCGGGTTGGATTCTGTGGACCTACTTTGTATGTGCATGTACACACACACACACACACACACACACACATCCATATTTCTGTGTATTATTTGGAGGGTAGGGAGAGGAAGAGGAAGGGAGGTTATTTGAAGACCTACTCATGAAGAAGACATGTGAGGCTCAGGCACACCCACTGATGCCCAGCTTCCCCGTCCCCCCTCAGTACCTTTCCTGATCACCCTCTGCCCCAGTACTGTGTCTGACTCCTGCCAGGGGTGGTACTCACAGGATGGCACCAGGGGCTGCTCTGACTCAGCCTTCCGCTTGCACACTGGTCCCTGAAGCCACAGTTGCGCTGATGCCCTCTGTATGACCAGGCTGAGGCCCAGACCCTTCCAACTCTCCATTTCCAACCAAGGGCTCCCCTTAGAACCAAAAAACAGCAGAGCTGGAAGGGCCCAAAAGAACCCTGGAGGCCTAGAAAGGGTCTGGGATGTTCCCAGGTCACAAAGCCATCAGTGACAGAGCTAATGCTAGAGTCCCAAAAGTTTGTGGCAGAGTTGGAATTAAAATCCCAATATCGCCAGGCATAGTGGCACACGCTTGTAATCCCAGTACTTGGGAGGCTGAGACAGGAGGATCTCAGGTTTATGGCCAGCCTCAGCAATTTAGCGAGGCCCTCTGCAACTTAGTGAGACCCTGTTTCCAAATAAAAAATAAAATAGAGCTGGGGGTGCAGCTCAGATGTAAAATGCACCTGGGTTCAATCCCCAGTACAAAAAAGAAAAAAAGTCCCAATATGTTGCCGGGTATGGTGGCGCACACCTATAATCCCAGTACTTGGAAAACTGAGACAGGAGGATCACAGGTTTGAGGCCATCCTCAGCAACTTAGCGAGGCCCTCTGCAACTTAGTGAGACCCTGCTTCAAAATAAAAAATAAAGTAGGGCTGGGGGTGCAGCTCAGATATAAAATGCACCTGGGTTCAATCCCCAGTACCAAAATAAATAAATAATTCCAGCTGGGCGTGGTGGCGCATGCTTGTAATCCCTGTACTTGGGAGAGACCAGAGGATCCGGGTTCGCGGCCAGCCTCAGCTACTTAGTGAGGCCTTCTGCAACTTTGTGAGACCCGGTTTCAAAATAAAATATAAAAAATAGGGCCGGGGGTGTAGCTCAGAGGTGGAACACTCCTGGGTTCAATCCCCGGTACTGCAAAAAAAAAAATAAATAAATAAATAATACCAATCTCTTAATCCACTTAAACACAATGTTCTAAGTGCCTTTCACAAACATTATCTCATTTAATTCTCACAAGCCTACGAAACAGTATTACAATTCCTGTCTACAGATGAGGAAAATGTTGCTCAGAGAGATTAGTGATTTGTCCAGTGTCACATTCTGGTAAATAACAGATCCAGACTTTGAACTCCAGTTTCTTTGGCTCCAATCCCAATGCAGTTTTTACAAATTTCTCCAGCATCACTCCTCCCTCCGCCTCTCCAGCCAGCAAGTTTCCCAGACACTTACCCCTAATCCCTGGGACACCTGCATTCAGAGGTCTTTTCCTCCTCAGCCCACCTCCTCCCACCCAGGGCACTGCTCCTTGCCCACGTGGGTATGGGGTTTGTCCTAGCTGGGGTCCTGGGCACAAGACCCCATGAACTGAAACCATGCAGAGCCTGGTCTCCCGTGCACAGCTCTGCTCCTGTCCATGGCCACCAAGGCCTCGGCCATAAATCCCCAGGTCTCAGCTCATAACCATTAGCAAGCGATTGGGCTCATCAGGACGCCTTTATGAGACTCGGGTCAGATAAATGGATTGCCGGAGGTCAGGAACAAGGGATCTCCTGCCTCGCCTGGCTTCACAGGTGTCGCCACCACCAGAGGCTGGCAGATTCCGGATGACTCACAGCTGAAGGTGGAGGCGGGGATGTGTGTCACGGCGGGTAAAGCTGGATCCCCTGGTAATCCACGGCCTGGAGATGTATGGCCTCAGTTAGCCCGCGGTTTGGGGCTGAACCCACATACACGCAGAGACACACATGCAAATGTGCACACCCCGAGAACCCATATCTGAATCCAAACTGCCAGCAAACCCCAGCCCCGCCCACCTCAAGTCTCGGGGTCCTACACTCTGTCCCACCCTCGAGGTGCTATCTATTTTTTTTTTTTTTGCGGTACCGGGGATTGAACCCAGGGGTGTTCTATCTCCGCACTACAGCCCCGGCCCTATTTTTTATACTTTATTTTGAAACCAGGTCTCACGAAGTTGCAGAGGCCTCACTAAGAGAGAGAGAGAGAGAGAGAGAGAGAGAGAGAGAGAGAGCAAGCTGAGGCTGGCCGTGAATCTGGATCCTCCGGTCTCCGCCTCCCAAAGTACTGGGATTACAAGCGTGCGCCACCACACCCAGCCTCGAGGTGCTATCTAGATCAGTGCTTCTCAACACTGGGTGCACAAAAGACCTGGGGTCTTGTTAAATGCGAGTACTCATTCTGCAGCTCTGGGGTGGCACTGAGATTCTGGTTTTTTTTTTTTTTTTTTTTT
>PVJS01064118.1:0-10314 GCA_004027185.1 Glis glis | reverse complement strand
GTTCAATCCCTGGTACCGCAAAAAAAAAAAAAAAAAGGGCTGGGGAACCAGGCATGGTGGCACATGCTTGTAATCCCAGTGTTTGGGAAGCTGAAACAGGAGAATCGCAGGTTCATGGCCAGCCTCAGCAACTTAGTGAGGCCCTGTTTCGAGATTTAAAAAAAATAGGGCTGGGGGTGTAGCTCCAAGGTAGAATGCTCCTGGGTTCAATTCCCAGCAACAACAAAAGTCATGGCCAAAAGCAAGCGCATGAAAGAAAAGGGAAGACAGATGGCAGAACCTCTACAATAAAGGAGACTGATGAGACATGACACAACTGGATTTGATCCTGAACCTTTAAAGGTCATTTTTTTGTGGACAATTAGTGAAATTGGAATGGAGTTGGTGTAGTATATGGTTGCTTAGTAGTAGTGTATCCACGTTCATTTCCTGATTCTGATTTTGTAGCGGTCACGTAGGATACTATTCTTGTTTTGAGGAAATATACACTAAAGTCTTAAAGGTAATGGGGCAGAGTGTCTGTAATTTACTTTTAAGTGGCTCAGAAAAAATTCTCTCTATATATATAGACTTATGGGTATAAATATGTAGAGCTTTATTTATCAATATATAGATACATACATATATATATAAAATGATAGATGATAAAATAACAAGACAAACGGCTGATCTGGGTGAAGGGTGTATGATGGTTTTTGTACTATTTCATAACTTCTCTGCAAATTTGAAATTATAGGAAAGAAAAGGAAAGAATGGAAAATATAGTATGCAAATATAACCCAAAGAACACTGTTATAACTATATTAATATCAGAAAAATTATATATAAGGCAAAAGTCATTATTAGAGATAAAGAGAGACACTTCATAATAAAAAGTTCATCCACAAGAAAGATGGAATAATTACAAACTTTCTCCAACAACATGGCCTCAAAATGCTTAAAGCAAAAGTGAACAAAACTCAAAGAAGGTATAAACAAATTCAAAATTACAATAGGACATTTAAACATACTTCTTAATAATGAGTAGAATAAAGCAGAGAAAAATAAAAATTAAGATTCAAACCACAGAACTAACACACTTGACCAAATTAACATATGCATACAACACAGTAAGTGCATGTAAGACATTTACAAAAATTGACTGTATGTGGGTCATAAACCTAGTTTCAATCAATTTTTTGAAGGAGGGCACTGGAGATTGAACCCAAGAGCGTTCTACACCCGAGCCACACCCCCAGCCCTATTTTATTTTTTATTTTAGTTTAGTTTTGGTGCTGGGGATTGAATCCAGGTGCATTCTACCGCTGAGCTACACCCCTAGTACTTTTTTTTTTTTTGCGGTACCGGGGATTGAACGCAGGGGCGTTCTACCTCCGTGCTACACCCCCGGCCCTATTTTTTTTATGCTTTATTTTTGAAACCAGGTCTCACGAAGTTGCGGAGGGCCTCACTAGGTAGAGAGAGAGGAGAGAGAGAGAGAGAGAGAGAGAGAGAGAGAGAGAGGAGAGAGGAGAGAGAGAGAGATAAATCACGCGCGCGCGCTGAGGTTGGCCACGAACCCGGATCCTCCGGTCTCCGCCTCCCAAAGTACTGGAATTACAAGCGTGCGCCACCACGCCCGGCTCCTAGTACTTTTTATTTTATATTGATACAGGGTCTGGCTAAATTGCTGAGGCTGGCCTGGAACCTATGATCATCCCATCTCAGCCTCTCAAGTACTGAGATTACAGTCATGCACCACCATGCCCGACTAGTTTAATTCAATTCTAAAGAACTGAAATAATACAAAACTTGTTCTCTCTGAAATAATACAAAACCATAGTGCAATTAAGCTATAAAATTAATTTTAAACTTTACTAAAAATCTCATTCGTTTGAATATTATTAAACTTACTTCTAAATACTCCACAGGCAGAGAAAAGCAAAGCTCACAATGAAAATTAGAAAATATTCTAATTAAATGAAAAGGAAAATGCTGAATGTTAATACTTGTGAGGTGCAGAAATCTTTAAATCCATATATTTGAAAAGAAGAAGACTGAAGGTTATTAAGCTAAGCATCTAACTCAGGAAGATAATAGAAGTCAGGTGGGGTGGTGTATGCCTGGAATCCCAGTACTTGGGAGGCTGAGACAGGAGGATCACAGGTTCGCAGCCAGCCTCAGCAACTTAGCAAGACTCTCAGCAACCTAGAAAGACCTTATTTCAAAATAAATAAAAAGAAGCCGGGTGTGGTGGCGCATACTTGTAATCCCAGTACTTGGGAAGCTGAGACAGGAGGATGGTAGGTTCAAGGACAGCCTCTGCTACTTAGTGAGACCCTCAGCAACTTAGTGAGACCCTATTTCAAAAATAAAGAATAGCCGGGCGTGGTGGCGCACGCTTGTAATCCCAGTACTTTGGGAGGCGGAGACCGGAGGATTGGGGTTCGCAGCCAGCCTCAGTTCGCGCATGTGCACGCGCGCGCGTTCTCTCTCCCTCCCTCTCTCTCTCTCTCTCTCTCTCTCTCTCTCTCTCCTCAGTGAGGCCTCCGCAACTTCGTGAGACCCGGTTTCAAAATAAAGTATAAAAAAAAAATAGGGCCGGGGGTGTAGCAGCGGAGGTAGAACGCCCCTGCGTTCAATCCCCGGTACTGCAAAAAACAAAAACAAAAACAAAAACAAAACAAAAATAAAGAATAAAAAAATAGGACTGGGGGTGTAGCTCGGAGGTAGAATGCCCCTGGGTTCAATCCGCAGTACCACAAAAAAAAAAAAAAAAGGGCTGAGGGTGTAGCTCAGAGGTAGAATGTACCTGGGTTCAATCCCCAGGGACAAAAAACAAAACAAACAAACAAAAAAACTTTGATATTTGAAGTTGTGGAAATCACAAGGATGGCAGAGCAATTATCCTTAGGACTAGAAGAAGCAGGAAGGAACAAGGGGAGAGTTACCAGAACCACACATAAGAGATGGCACCTGTGTGGAGTTCTGGCCTTAAGTATGAAAAGAAATGCGCTGGGTGTGGTGGTGCATGCCTGTAATCCCAGTATTTGGGAGGCTGAGACAGGAGGATTGCAGGTTCAAGACCAGCCTAAGGAACTTAGTGAGGGCCTCAGCAACTTAGTGAGAACCTGTTTCAACTTTAAAAAAATAAAATGGGGCTGGAGGTGTGGCTCAGAGATAGAGTACCCCTGGGTTCAATCTCCAGTACCACCAAATAAATAAATAAATAAATAAATAAATAAATAAATAAGTGGAATGCAGCCTCTGCCAGACAGGGAGGGACCTGGGGGAGTAAATATCCCAAGCTCTTTTCCCTCCCATACTCCAGTCTTCTGCCAGTGCCGTCTCTTGGCCAAACCCAACCAGAAGCCAGAGAATAGGGAGGCTCCGTTTCTGCAGTCTGTGGAGGTTGGCTTCCAGGAACACAGAGCAGAGTGGAGAAGCATAAAGAATGGGTCTGGAGGAGGAAACAGAGACTACTATTAAATCTGAAAAGAAAACGATTGGATTGTCTAATAAATTCTATGAAACATGTGGTTATTTGACAACAAGACAAAACATATAATGATGTTTTAAATCTTTCCAAGTCATTTATTGGCTCCCGAAATTTAGCCAAATGATGCTTGCAAAGTTCTCTGGGTTGAAGGTGAAAGAAGGATCAATTAAATGGAGTCAATCAATTCAAGGTGACATGCAAATTCATGATCTTCACCACTTGGTGGATGATAGAGATACTCTGTATACAAAAACTCACACATCGGCTAAACTAGAGAATATACGTAGTAAAATTTCCCAAGGAATACTCAATTTCATCCACTGTATATATCCACTGTATATATAATTTTTCTGTACAATTTTAATGGTTTGATATAAAGTTGGAAGAACTTCTCATGTTACTTACCCCAATAAATAACTCCAGAATATAAAAATGTCTCACACAATATTATAATGGTTAGAAGAACTTTTAATGCAATTGCTACTAGTTCAGCAGAATCTAAGGAAAGTTTCAGCACCATAAACAATGTAACTGCTTTTTTTTTTTTTTTTTTGCGGTACTGGGGATTGAACCCAGGGGCATTCTACCTCCGAGTTACACCCCCAGCCCTATTTTTTATTCATTTGGAAACAGGGTCTCACTAAGTTGCGGAGGGCCTCACTAAGTAGCTGAGGCTGGCTGCGAACCTGGATCCTCCTGTCTCAGCCTCCCAAGTACTGGGATTACAAGCGTGTGCCACCACGCCCAGCTAATGTCACTGCTTTTAAGAAAAATTCTCTACTCATTGAGAATACACGTCAACTAAAGACAATCCATTTAATGGAGATGTTAGAAGGGCATAATGTCAAACCAGGGCTCAGACAAGGGTGTCATTTAGCTACTGACAAGTGCATTATCTAAATAGCATGCTGATAATTTATAAAAACCAACATATGATTTGGGAGTCATTAGAAGGATGAACAGATTAGTACCTGCAATTCGTATCACTTGTCAGACAGTCAAATAATATGTAATTTTGATAAATTATACCCAAATAAAACTGTTTAAAATAAATAAGGCAGGCCGGGCATGGTGGCACACGCCTGTAATCCCAGTACTTGGGAGGCTGAGACAGGAGGATCACAGGTTCAAGGACAGCCTCAGCAAGTAGTGAGACTCTCATCAATCTAGTAAAACCCTGTTTCAAAATAAAAATAAGATAGGTCTGGGGGTATAGCCCAGCAGTAGACTGCCCCTGGGTTCAATCCCTAGTACCACTCAATAAATAAATAAATAAATAAATAAGGCAAGGGCTGGGGATGTGGCTCAGTGGTAGAGTGCTTGCATAGCAGGCACGAGGCCCTGGGTTTGATCTCCAGTACCACAATAAATATAAATAAAGAAATAAATAAGGCAAACATTCAATTTAAGAATAGTGAAAAAAGCAATTAAACAAACCCCTAAAATGAGAAGGAAGGAAATAATAAAGGCAGAGACCAATCAAGAAAGAGAATAAACAAAGGAAGGAAAAATACTTTAAACTTAGTTATTTTTAGAAAATTAATAAAATACATAAGGCTAGTGAGTTTATTTATCCAGAGGTGGGTTGATCATCCCAGAGACAATGAGTCCATTTGCAGCTTATGTAAACAGCTGTGGTTTCCAACAACAAAGATGTCTGCTAAGCTCCTACTCATTACATTCTTGGCTGATGACAGGGCTCGCAGGCCCATTCTAGGATCTGCCTTGTGCAGACTGGCCAGGCCGGACCCACCCCTGTCCAAGCACACTGCAAGTACTATCTCTTTGTAGTCTCACAACAGCCCAAAGAGGTAGATATTATTATCGTTGCTGTTTATCAGATGGAGACTGGGGCTCAGAGGGGTGGGAGCCTTGGCAGAGGTCACACAGCCAGTCCCCAAGTCCCTGGGAGTCAGCCACTCTGTTCAGCGGGTCGTCGCCCCCTGGCTGCTAGGCTGCCGGCGTCCACCAGGGGGCAGAACGACGCCGGGAATTCTGGCCGACCCACGTTTTCCTGAACTTCCCTTCGTCTTTCTTTGGGGTGAGAGATCTTGATCAAGGGGTCTGGCCCTCTAGTTCTCACTTTTCCATAGGGTAAACTGAGGCCCAGGGATGGATCGTGGCTGGCCCAGGTGGCAGAGCCGGTCCAGGGCAGAAGTGCGGCCAGAGCCCAGGCCTCCAACCTGCCTGCAGCTTTGCCCCGAGCCTGGACTCAGCTTGCCCTGGGCACCTGGGGGCCTGGGCTCCGAGCCCAGCCATGAACCCCACAGACACCGCGGCTCCACGCAACCCACACTGCCTCGCACACCGAGAGGGTCCAGCTCCACCTCCTGGGCGAGGTGCATCATGACCGAGTTGCCTGCGGGACAGGGGAGCGCCTCCCTCAGGGACCATGGGGAGGAGAAATGCAGAGCGCCAGACACAGAGAAGTTCCTGAGAAGTGGCAGCTGTGTTGTTGCTGCTGCTGCTTCTCTGGTTAATAGCAAGCCGCCAGCAACCTCGGGAGGCAGTGTCTTCCTGTCTGCTCCACAGGGAGGAGGGGAGGCTCTGAGTCTCCCAGCCAGCGAGAGGCAGAGCTGGAGACTCCGGGAGCCCAGGCCCAGCCCTTCCGCAGGAGGGCCTCCCTCCTCCTCTGGACCATCCTCCCCCTGGCTCCTGGGATGAGCGTCTTTAAGGCTGCGCTCGGAGCCTGGTCCTGTGGTGGGCGCCGGCTGCTGTGCCCTGGGCCCCCAGGTGAATGCGGGGAAGCCCTCTGGGCAGGTGCAATTACAATCCTAGCGTACACGTGAGGACTCAGAGGCTGAGAGAGGTGACATGCCTGCCACACGGCCGATGGAGAGCTCTGCTGTGAACTTCTGTCTGACTGCAAAGCCCATGCTCTTGACTGTAGGATTCCTTGCCCTCAGCCATCGCCCTCTACTGCATGGGCGGTCTGAAGGATGGATGCAGAATTGGGGTCACCAGGGCGTGTCCGTGTGCACAGCCTTTGGACTCTCTCACAGGGACAGGTCAAGAGGCCTGTCCCTGCACTCTGCTTACTCCTTTCTAGAGAGTGACTTGAGTACCAATGTCTAAGCATTACTCTTGGTCATTTTTTATTGTGGTGTAATATAAAATCACCATTCTACTCTTTTCTAGATTATAGTTCAGTGGCATTAAGCACATTCACATGGTCGTGCAGCCATCACCACCATCCAGCTCTAGAATTCTTCCATCTTTCCAAATCAAAACTCCATACCTACTAAACACTAGCTCCTGTCTTCTCTCTTCTCAGTTCCTGGCAACCATCATTCTACTTTCTGCCTCAATGAATTAGACAACTCTAGGTACCTCATGGGAGTGGAATCATACAACACTTGTCCTTGTGTGTAATGACTTAGTGTAATGTCTTCAAGGTTTATCCGTGTTGTAGCATGTGGCAGATCTCATTCCTTTTGAAGGCTGAATAATATTCCATTGTATGTATGTATATACCACATTTTGTTTATTTTTTCATCTGTCATTTGGGTTGTCTTCACCTTTTGGCAATTGTGAATTACGATGTGATGAACATCGATGTACAAATATCTGCTTGACTCCTGGTTTCCATTCTTTTGAGTATATACCTAGTAGTGGAACTGCTGAGGTAGAATAGAAGAGATAAAAATTTTAGGTAGAAAGGAAACAAATTGGGAAGGAAAGAAAAAAAGAACTTCATAATCTTAGTTTCTTTTTTCTTTTTTTTGCGGTACTGGGGATTGAACCCAGGGTCATTCTATCTCAGAGCTATACCCCCAGCCCTATTTTTTATTCCTTATTTTGAAACAGGGTCTCACTAAGTTGTGGTGGGCCTCACTAAGTAGCTGAGGCTTGTCATGAACCCGGATCCTCTGGTCTCAGCCTCCCAAGTACTGGAATTACAGGTGTGCACCACCATGACCGGCTTCTTTTTATTTTGAAACAGGGTCTTGCTAAGTTGGTCTTGCTAAGTTGTTGAGGGCCTTGCTAAGTTGCAGAGGCTGGCCATGAACCTGCGATCCTCCTGTCTCAGCCTCCCAAGTACTGGGATTACAGGTGTGTGCCACTATGCCTGGCTCTTTTGCCCATTTTTAAATTGTTTTCTTTGTCTTATTGTCTTTGAGTTGTAGTTTTAAATTTTATTCTGGATATTAACCACTTATCAGATATATGATTTGCAAATATTTCTCTCTCATTCTGTGGCTTGCCTTTTACTCTGTCAATAACATTCTTTGATACATACAAGTTTTTAATTTCGATGAAGTCTAAAAGTCCAGTTGATCTATTTTTTCTTTTGTTGTCTGTGTGTTTCATGTCATCTTGGTCACTTTTAATTGTATTTCTAACTATTCTAACGTGAAGGTCCCTCTCTATATAATGTCCAATTTTCCCCTTCTACTGAGCCAGTCTTGAGCACAAGGCTCACTGGCTTGGGGCCAGTTCATGGATGCTCCACCTTGGTCTACTGGTGGTACAGGTGGAGCCACAGCTGGCTGAGAACCAGCCCGTGTGTAGGGACCTAAGTCTAAACATGGACCTGTGAGTTCCTGTAAGGTGCAGGGGAGAGGTGGAGGGAAGGCTGTTGGGCGCCACAGTTCAATGTGCCTCTGCTCTGTGTTCACCATCTAAGGGAGAAAGCAAGCCCGGCAGCCTGTGTGTCTGCCCGACGGAGCGGCGACTCCCTGCTCCATGCATGTTTATACAAACTCTAGATGGGATTCTGCATCATTCACAAAGAATTGACCAAAATTGGTTTGATTCAGATTTGGCAATGTGTAAACATCGTTTTGAGAAGTTCTCACCCCCTCCAGTCCATTCATCCATTTGTATTTCTCATTGCGGGGGGGGGTGTCACAAAATGAGCTTAATTTTAGGTAGAAACCTTCAAAGACACCCACTTCCACTGACTCCCGAAATGAATAGGACTTTTTAACCAGTTTTGAATCAGACCCATCAATGTTTAGTGTAGACTGAGCTTGTCCTGTTGAGGTACATAATGTCCTCCTGGTTTAGTAGTATGGATTCTGTTGAGGGGACATGTATTACCTCCGCTAATGTTACTTATGCTGGGATCTAGGTACGAGACAGAAAGAGAGAGAGAGAGAGAGAGAGAGAGAGAGAGAGAGAGCGCCATGATAGACTTCTCACTCTTTAATATGATAAATCTTTTTTCACTCACTTATTTTCAACCTGTCTTTATAGTGCATCTCTTATAGACATCATTATATCACTTGTTTTTGTTCTTGTATTTTTTTTCATTAATGCATCTGGCAATCTCTGACTTTTAACTGGATTATTTAGTCCATTAACAGGAGGTGACCTCACCCATTGGCTGGAGACTTCCCATGAAGATAGACTGGTGTCATTATGTGTTTGTTTTTGTGCTGGGGATTGAACCCAATGCCTTACTATGTCATTATGTGTATTTTAATTTTTATTTTTGGTGCTGGGGATTGAACCCAGGGGCACTCTGTCACTGAGCTACACCCCCAGCCCTTTTTTGTTTTTATTTATTTATTTTTGTGTGGTACTGGGGATTGAACCCAGGGGTATTCTACCTCCAAGCTACACCCCCAGCCCTATTTTTTATTCTTTATTTTTGAAACGGGGTCTCACTAAGTTGCAGAGGGTCTCACAAGTTGCTGAGGATGGCCGCAAATCTGTGATTCTCCTATCTCAGCCTCCCTTGTACTGGAATTACAATCATGTGTTTCCACGCCCAGCCTTATTTATTTATTTATTTATTTATTTATTTATTTATTTTTAAGGTACTGGGGATTGAACTCAGGGGCGTTCTACCTCTGAGCTACACCCCCAGCCCTATTTTTTATTCTTTATTTTGAAACAGGGTCTCACTAAGTTGCGGAGGGTCTCACTAAGTAGCTGAGGCTGGCCGCAAACCTGTAATCCCCCTGTCTCAGCCTCCCAAGCACGGGGATTACAAGCGTGTGCTACCATGCCTGGCTTTTATTTTTTATTTTGAAACAGGGTCTTGCTGAGTTGCCGAGGCTGACCCCAAACTTGTGATCCTCCTGTCTCAGCCTCCCAAGTCCTGGGATTACAGGTGTACACCACTGCCCCTGGCTTGTTTGTTTCTTTATGACGTGTAAGACAGTCTGGGAACATGATGAACTGGATTTTCCCAGCATCCTGCGTGCACCCCGCTGGGAAGGCCAGTGAGGGCCCCTCGGTGGTGATCTTATGACATTGTAGTGCACCTGCCCCATGGCGGCCTTTGGGTCTGACACGGATCCTGTGATAGGATTAGACAGATCCTCACATCTCAGAATGCAACATTAACTGTGACAACATTGGATTATTTTGTAGACTTTTCTTATGGTAAACTTTTCTCTGCTCTGTTAAGCAGCTATTTCTTTTCCTGTTCTGTCTATAGTAGTTCTTGGCAGGCATGAGTTTAACCTAGTGCTTTCAGTGATGAAGCCTCATGGTCTGCACCGAGGCCAGAGAGCCTGTCACAGGGCCGGGGAGCAGCGTCCACTCACCACCCGCCCTCCACACAGCTTCGTGCTTCTGTCCCTCACGCCTGTGAGACAGGGAGTGCTTCTTTATATATATATAAATATATATATATATGAGAATATATATATGAATATATATATATTTATTTATTTGTGCATTGTAATTATACATTTTGATACACATCAGGGTAGCAGCATCATACATGCACACATTGCTCATTTAGCCCTCCCTCAAATCCCACCTCATTCCCTCCCCCTTCCCTCCCTTTCGTGCTCTGCATAGTGATTGAGTCTTATAAGCTTGTGTATATACATCATGTGTTATAGTGTGTTTCCCTCCACCCCCCTCCCAACTCCCTC
>PVJS01064117.1:0-10315 GCA_004027185.1 Glis glis | reverse complement strand
ATCTGCAGTACCGCCAAAAAAAAAAAAAGGAGCTAGATATCTACCAGAGTGCACATCTTGGGGCAGGGGCAGGCGGGGAATGGAGTGACCCTTTATTTCCTGGCTGCTTGTGGCAGCATTTTCCTAGATCTTCTGCTTTTCCTCAGATATTTCTATCCCTCCCTCCCTCCCTTTCTTCCTGCAATCCTCCTGTCTCAGCCTCCCAAGTGCTGGGATTACAGGCGTGCTGCCACCCCCGGCATCAGATCTATTTTTCTCACATTAGTTTTCTATTGTACTTCTCTGTCTTGTGTGTTTTCTGAGAAATAGCTATACTCTTTCCAGCCCTGCTGGACTATTAAAGAGATCAGAACACGCCATGACCTTTGGGTGGTAGATCCTGGGAGGAGATTAAAGAGATTGGCATGTCTCAGACGTTATCCATAGACCAGTGTGAAGAGTGTGTGTGTGTGGGGAAAGGATCTGTCTAAACTGTTCAGCATTGTGAAGGGGTCTTGCCTGCCCTGGGGTGCTGTCTTGACTCTGTCCCCGCACAGCGGCATCTCCAGAGAAGAGTTCTCAGGTGTGAATTTAGCACGCCGAGAGCAGTGCCGCCGCCACCGAGCATTAGCGGGGAAGCAGCCTGCGTGGCAGCCACTGCTCTCTAGCTGTCCCGGGTCACGTGTGTTGCAACTTTCTTCAAATAACACTCATGTTTTCTTAGTACCAACTTCTAGTTTTACAGTGTGATGACACTGGAAATGAAATTCGGCTGCTCCTGAAACGTGAGGGTTTCGAGGGTGCATCGGGTTTTGTCAGTTAAGACTCTTCTAGGGAGCTGAGGTGATGCACGCCTGTAATTCCAGTAGGATCGCAGGTTCAAGGCCAGCCACAGCAACTTAGTGAGATCCTGTTTCAAAATAAAAAATAGGGCTGGGGGTGTAGCTCAGAGGTAGAATGCCCCTAGGTTCAATCCCCAGTACCGCAATAAAATAAAAATAAAAAGGGCTGGGGTATAGCTTCGTGGTAGAATGCCCCTAGGTCCAGTCCCCCCTCCCACACACAGACTCCTCTCGGGACCTGGGCATGTGGCTGGAAGGCAGACCACTTAGCATTCATGAGGCTCTTGGGTGCGATCCTCAGCACCACCAACAAACAAAACCTCTTCTAGGTAAGCCCGTCCCAAGAACAAGTCCTCCATCTGTGTGCCGTGACCATCCCTCCACTGAAGGCCTCTCGGAACCCACTGGAAGAGCCGTGGGGCCTTCACAGCAGTTTTGTACTCATCTTTGGTTTTGCATGTTACAGAGGAAGTTGTCCACCTTAGGCAACGGTGCCAGCCCAGAGAAAAGCCCTGATGTTCAGCCGCGCACTTGATAACATCTGTTGTGCAGGCCAGAATCATTCCTCAGCTCTAAATGAGCCACTGGCCTCACGTTGGTCTCTCCAGACCAGACAGCGATGGTGACTTGGGGACATAGCTCTCTAATGGAGGAGATAGAATGCCCCTGGATTTAATCCCCAGTATGAATGAATGAATGAATGCTCGCTCGCTCGCTCTCTCAGTGAAGCTACCTGTCTTTTTGTTTTCATCTACTAGAAATAGAAGTCGAAAAGCTGTGCCTGACCCCCAGGCCAGCATTTTTGTCTGGTGCCCTGGATGGTGAATCCCCTGCCCACACCTGTGGGAGACACTACTCGCAGCAGCTGCACCAGTGGCGCTGTGTGCTGCTGTTGCCGGGCTCCATCCAGCGGGAACCTGCGAGGTGGCTCGGGGTTCTCCTCTTTGGTCTGAGTATGGTTTCTTTAGGTGATAACTGCATTCTCCCGAAAGGAGAACGATTTCTTATGTTTTGCTTTTGTGAAGAGAGAGTGTGTATGTGTGTGTTAGTTACTGGGGATTGAACTCGGGTGTTCTACCTTTTAGCTACACCCCCAGCCCTTCTTATTTTTTTTATTTTGAAACAGGGTCTTGCTAAGTTGCCGAGGCTGACAACGAACCTGTGGTCCTCCTGTCTCAGCCTCCCAAGTACTGGGATTATAGGCCTGAGGCACTAGGCCCTGCTTGAAGACATTTTTTTAAAAAAATTTGTGGTGCCGGGCGTGGTGGTGCATACTTGTAATCCCAGTACTTTAGGAGACCAGAGGATTCGGGCTCGCGGCCAGCCTCAGCTCACTCTCTCTCTCTCTCTACTTAGTGAGGCCCTCCGCAACTTCGTGAGACCCGGTTTCAAAATAAAGTATAAAAAAAATAGGGCTGGGGGTGTAGCGCGGAGGTAGAACGCCCCTGGGTTCAATCCCCGGTACCGCGCCAAAAAAAAAAATTTTTGTGGTACTGGGGATTGAACTCCAGGGCATTCTATCTCCAATCTGCCCAATTTTATTTTTTATTTAGAAACGGTCTCACTAAGTTGGCTGAGGCTGATCTCGAACCTGCAATCCTCCTGTCTCAGCCTCCCAAGTACTGGGATTACAAGTATGCACCACCACACCCAGTTTATGCCCAGCTTTTTTTTTTATCTCTTAAAAAGTCTAGCTGGGCGTGGTGGTGCACACTTGTAATCCCAGTACTTGGGAGGCTGAGACAGGAGGATCTGGGTTCAGGGCCAGCCTCAGCTTCTTAGTGAGGCCCTCCGCAACTTCGTGAGACCCAGTTTCAAAATAAAGAATAAAAAAAATAGGCTGGCGCTGTAGCTTCAGAGGTAGAATGCTCCTGTGTTCACTCTCCAGTACCACACACACAAAAAAGAATTAAAAAATAGGGCTGGGGGTGTAGCTCGGAGGTAGAACGCCCCTGGGTTCAATCCCTAGTACCGCCAAAAAAAAAAAGTCTGACTGGCTCAGCTAGCTAGAAAATAGGTCATACCTTGAAATCTCTGATTACTAAAAAGATTCTCAGATTGATTCACTCGCATTGCTCAATGTTAAGGAAATCCATTCAAACGCAAGGTGTCAGCCAAAGTGATTTCTTCACACCCTGCCTGAAAGTTGTCTAAAGCCAAGTTTAAATTTACCAAGGTGCTAGAGCACCAGAAAGAGCGTGTCTGCCTCAGCTGCGCACTACTGAAGACACACTTTTACAGTTTCTAATAGTGCGAATGCAGACATCATAGGTCCTTCCCGTCTCCCGAGCACCGACACGGTGTGCGGTGCTGTGAAGGACCACCTGACTCTGCTGCTTTTCATTTAGACAGTAGGTGTGCGTGTGATCTGCTTTTAGAAGCTCTCGCTGGAGAGCACTGTGGGAAAAGTTGCTTTTTAGGTATTTCTGTTTGTGCTTCAAATTGTGAACATTTATAGATCTCAAGTGACAAGACAAGAAAATTAGATTCTGGTTTCCAAAGGGATGGTGTGGTCAGTGCTTTGCTCAATTTTCTGTATGTAGTAAAATATTAATAATTTCTGAGTAGACTTACCATCTGGATAGTACATAAATATTGTATCACTGCTATATTTTAAGAGGAGGAATTTGATTTGTGGGACTGCGTGGCTGCATAACCCTTTCTTTTCTTTTCCCCCAGAATCACAGCTAAGGCAGGAGGCTGGCCACACGTCCGTCACGGCGGCGGGCTGGGAGGAGGCTGGGATGGATGTGGCCACGGCGGCGCTCAAGGATCCTGGTGGAGGCGGCTGGAATGAGAGGACTCTGTCTAGACGGGCGTCGTAGAAGTCCCTCCTTCCAGTAGCTGTCACTGTGAAAGTATGCATGGATATTTATGTATTTATAAATCGTGCACTCTTAACGATGGTATCACCAACAGCGTACAAGCCAAACTTTGTTTAAAATGTCCTTTTTTTATGTTGATGTAATAATAGCAGGTAATGAATTTTATGGTTTGAATTTTTTCAACAATGTACCTTTAAGTGTGATTCTGGTTTTTGGCCTTTCTTTCCTACTGAGGCAAACTACATCCTTTATTTCTTTATTTTTGCCTGAAATGTATGCCATACCTATACCCCACTGCCATACACACTTACCTTTCGTAGGAAGTGAGACTCGCGTGATAGGCCTAAGGTACCCCAGCCAGCTCCTGGGAAGAGGCAGCCTGCGAACACGCATCTGGCCGTATTTTAAAGTTCATCGGGGCCGAGGGGTGCGGCTCAGTGGCAGGGCACGTGGTCAGCCTGCTCAGGGCCCTGAGTGCCATCCCAGGCACTGCGGAGAAAAACAAGCAAATACGGTTCCTTGATGGAGCGTGTGCGGCTTGGTCCAGCCAGCTGCCTGGTAGCTGGGCCGCCCAGCTGCTGAGGAAGGCTTGGGTCTTCTGGACCTGAGGGGCCGCCCTGCACAGTCTCCCAGGAAGCACCTGCAGTGGATCCTTGCCCTGAGATCTGGGGATTACTGTCCCCCTTTAGTTAATGTGTCTGTTCCGTACCCCTTCCCATCCCTTTCCTTTAGCTCCACCATTGAGTATGACCTCCAAGCAGAAGGGGCAGTAGAGGGCTCCACCCGAGGGCCACAGCGGGGTCTGTCATGGCAGGACCAAGCCTGGTGCTGGCAGTAGTTGTGAGTACACCGTGGTTCCTGCCTTGGCTTAACGGTAAGTACAGGCAACTGAACTGCCAGGAGGAGTGGTGCGGAGCTGGCCGTGGGAGCACCGTGTCTGGGCGGAGTGAGCTTCTTGCTCATGGCTGGAGACGAAGCCAGCGCCGCGCCTTTGTGGGCCGCATCTCTGCAGCTTCGAGCTCCAGCCTCCCTAGTGACCACGAGATGGCCACACAAAGTCAGGACTCCGGTCTGTGACCTCGGACAGGCTGCTTCCCTCCCCGTGCCTCGTCTGGCAAGGGGAGACCAGAGAGGTGTGGTAGGGACCAAGAGCCGGGCAGAGCCACGCCCATGCTCAGGGAGCCTGCGCCCCTCCTCAAAGGCAGCCTGGCTTTTTATATTCCGGTCATTTGTCACAAAGACTTAAAAATCACATTACAAAAAGTGGATATGCTGGTGTGATTATTCACCTTTAAAGTGCATTTTCTATGGGTTCTTCATGGATTTTGTTTTCTTATTTATTTTTTGTTTATTTATTTATTTATTTGTGGTGTTGGGGATCAAACCCAGGGCCTTGTGCATGCTAGGCAATGGGCACTCTGCCACGAGCTATGCCCATAGCCCCTGGATTTTATTTTCTGTATATGATGTAAGCCCCAATAAAATAGTAGCTTTTCCATTGTATAAGGAAAGTTTAAATTGTGGAGTGATTTCCCCCCCAGTCTCCTTTAGTTTATTTTGTGGTGCAGGGAATCAAATCTAGGGCTTCATGCATGCTAAGCAAGACTGCTCCACTGAGTGGCACCCCTAGAGCCCCATCCTTCAGTTTATTTTTTGAGGACTTCTGTAGTTAGTTAAGTGTTCTGATTAAGTTTTCTAATGGATTTTCTCTGCTCAGCTTATACTGCCTGTTTTTCTTATCTTATTTTTATCACTTTGTAGCTATCTCACCTATAAAATTAACCAGGATTTTATTTATTTTATTTGTTTGTTTGTTTATCTATTTATTTTGTGTGTGTGCGGTACTGGGGATGGAACTCAAGGGCATTTTGCCTCTGAGCTATACCCCCAGCCCTATTTTATTCTTTATTTTGAAACATGGTCTCACTAAGTTGAAGAGGGCCTCACAAGTTGCTGAGGCTGGCCACGAACCTGCGATCCTCCTGTCTCAGCCTCCCAAAGTACTGGGATTACAAGCATGCGCCACCATGCCCGGCTTAACCAGGATTTTAGAATTTCATTCTTCATGTATTTCTGGGAAAGAAAGTAGCAAAGAAACCTAAGTTTTTGTGCCGAAGCCCTCCTGGGGTGGAGGTACATGGCTCGTGTAGGCGATGAACTGGCACTCTCTGCCCTAGACTTGGGGGAGAGCAGTGAGACTGTACGAAGGGACATTCGGGAAGTGACCGGGACAGGGCCTTTTCTGTTAAAGCCATGTTTCAGGTGTTATGACAAGTGAGCACTAACGCACTATGGCTCAGCTGCTCGGTTCACACTGCTGCGCTCCTGTGTGATCCAGGCCGCCCCAGGAAATGACTCCAGAAATACTGCTTAGCGTGCGACTCCCCCGTCAGTGCCTGCCTTATCAGGACCACAATCCATTCCTGACCTGCTCCACGGTCCATCTGGGGCCGTGGCCTGCCGTCCAGGCGCTGGGAGGAACCCCTGCCCGGCCTGACGCCACGCCGTCTGTAGTCGGAGACCCTTCTCGCACACTGACTGTCCCATGACGTGTTGCCGCTTCCTCGGCTCCAGCGTCTGCTGGGCTGCCAGGTGTCTGGGAGGGGACTGTCACCTGCTGGTGTCTGAGGCCTGAGAGCCCCATGACGTCCTGTCATGGCATCACACCTGTAGGAGTGACAGTGAGCCTGGCTCCTCAGGGGCAATGGTTTTAGAACTTAAGAAACAGACTGATTTAATCACAAGGAAACTGCTTCAACAAATATCGAGTGCACACTAAGAAACCCAAAAGTCCCTGTCCTCATTTTGCCTGTGTGTGTGTGTGTGTGTGTGTGTGTGTGTAAATGAGAAGCGAGCCAGGCAGCACCCTGCTTCTTTGAGGTTCACTGCACTCTTCTTTATTTTTGTGGTACTAGGGATTGAATCCAGGGGCATTCAACCTCTGAGCCACACCCCCATCTCCTCCCCTTTTAAAATTTTTTGAAACAGGGTGTCGCTAAGTTACTGAGGCTGGCCTTGAACCTGCCCTCCTCCTGTCTCAGCCTCCCCAGCACTGGGATTATAGGCGAGCGCCACTGCCTCCAGCTCACTGTGCTCTTTCTGGTGGCACGCCGACTGGGAGGTTTTCTCACAGTGACAGTGACGGGATGGGCCGGAGGCCTTGCTCAGGGCCGGCTGCGGAGGTGGAGTAAGAGACTCACCTGAACACAGATTCCCGTGGCCAGCAAAGAACAGAAAAAAAGAGGCCGTCGAGCTCCCGTTGAGCCTGAGCTGATTTTCCCCTGGACTCCAGCCCGAGCCAGAGCTGTTTCCTGGCCGGTGTTGTCACGCAGGGACAGCCCAGTCAGTCCCAGTCCAACTCCCGCTCTGCTTCCCCAGCCTCACAGGATAGTTGACCAAAAAATGGCCCTCCAACCTCATCTGCCTGGGAGAACGGCACTGTTAGGGGCCCGAGGCCAGTCTTGGTCCCCAGTTTAAAGAAGGGCAGAGAGCCGGGCGTGGTGGCGCACACTTGCAATCCCAGTACTTGGGAGGCTGAGACTGGAGGATCCGGGTTCGTGGCCAGCCTCAGCTACTTGGTGAAGCCTCCGCAACTTCGTGAGACCCTGTTTCAAAATAAAGAATAAAAAATAGGGCTGGGGGTGTAGCTTGGAGGTAGAATGGCCCTGGGTTCAATTCCAGTACCACAGTAAGTAAGTAAGTAAATAAATAAATAATAAAATAAAGAAGGGCAGACGGCAGGGAGCCGTCAGCCTCGAGCCGCATGGGCCTGGTGCTGAGCTCCAGCTTCGCTGTAAAGGCAGCCTCCGCGCCGAGCCTCCTTATCTCCCTTGGGCCGGTTTCCCCAGGAGTCGGCCTGGCCACAGGAGGCGGGAGCTCGCAGGCCTTCCCTTCCCATTGGTCACTGCAGTGGAGCATCTGCCAAGCGGGGAGCTCACCTCCGTGGAGACTTGAGGGAGCCTGGCACTTGGGGGCTCTCGCTGCTTCATCTCCGCCCTCATCTCCCTTTGAGGCCAAGCTGGGCAGACTGCGTTCCACACAAGAGAAACACAAGTGCCCATCACTCCACTCAACCAGGCTCCGTCTCCAGGGCTTCAGAAACGTGGACTTTTTTTTTTTTTGGTGGTACTGGGGATGGAACCCAGGGGCCTTCTACCCCTGGGCTATGCCCCAGCCCTATTTTTTATTCTTTATTTGAAAACAGGGTCTTGCTAAGTGGTGGAGGGCCTCACTAAGTTGCTGAGGCTGGCTTTGAACCTGCAATCCTCCTGTCTCAGCCTCCCATGTGCTGGGCTTACAGGTGTGCGCCACCACACCGGCTCAGGGTGGCCCTATTTGCAGGCCCTGACATTCAGCATGGCGCCCAGAAGGTGCTCGGTCACCGAGGCTGGTTAGAGAATGGCTGCAGGCACGGAGCCGTGCAGCGCCTCAGAACGCCAGCCTGGTCTGGAGAGGGGCAGGAGCAAAGCCAACAGGTAGCAACTGTGTGGTGTGTGTGTGTGTGTGTGTGTGTGTGTGTGTGTGTATGTGTGCTGGGGATTGAACTAGGGGCATTCTACCTTTGAGCTACACCCCCAGCACCATTTTGTTTTTTAGTTTGAAACGCTCTCACTAAGTTTCCATGCACACCAACTGAACCTGCGATCTTCCTATCTCAGTTTCCCAAGTGCCAGGGTCACAGGCGTGTGCCACCAGGTGGCAAGTCTTGGACAAAGCCCCTGGGGCCCCTGTAGACTACACCCTCTCACCAGGTATCTTCGAACCCTTCACCTCCAAGTCTTGTGCAGCCTGTGCTATGCGTGTGTTGCTAAGCATGCGCTGTGATCCAGTGCTGGCTATGTGGCAAGAGACCGAATTTGGTCCTGTAAAGACAACTAGATCCGGGTGTGGTGGTGCACGCCTGTGACCCCAGTACTTGGGAGGCTGAGTCGGGGATCATAGCAATTTAGTGAGACCCTGTTTCAAAATAATTTTTTTTTTTTTTTTGCGGTACCGGGGATTGAACGCAGGGGCGTTCTACCTCTGCGCTACGTCCCCGGCCCTATTTTTTTATTCTTTTATTTTTGAAACCGGGTCTCACGAAGTTGCGGAGGGCCTCACTAGGTAGAGAGAAAGAGAGGGACAGAGGAGAGAGAGAGGAGAGAGAGAGAGAGATTGCGCACGCGTGCATGCGCGCTGAGGATGGCCGCGAACCTGGATCCTCCGGTCTCTGCCTCCCAAAGTACTGGGATTACAAGCATGCGCCACCACGCCTGGCTTCAAAATAAAATTTTTTTAACAAAAGGGCTGAGGGTGTAGTGCAGAGGTAGAACACCCCTGGGTTCCATCCCCAGTACTCTCCACGCACACACACACAACACAACCCAACTAGATTTCTCATGATTCTGGCAGTGAATTTGGGGTCCTGGCTCATTACGGTCCCCACTTCCCCTTAGCCCAGTTGTTTTCAGCATCTCAGGTGGTAAGCTATGACTCATGCTTCCTTCTACCTTTTTGTTTTTACCAAATTACCTTTCATTGTTTCTACTTTTATAATAAAACCCAGAATTGCTATGTGGTGTCCCCAGAGGACTCAGAGCTTGGGTCCTTTAGGTTCCTGCATAGGCACAAGAGACGGACAGGGGCCATATGAAAAGTGGTTTCCGAATTTTCTTTGGTACTTTGGTGCTTTTTGTTGTTGTTGTTGAGGTACTGGGGATTGAATGCAGGGTCTTGCGCATGCTCACAGTAAGGTGCTCCCCCACTGAGCTATATGCCTAGCCCTTTTATTTTGAGATGGTTGTCTTGCTGTGTTGCCAAGGCTGGCCTTGAACTTGCATTCCTGCCTCAGTCTCCTGAATAGCTAGAATTACAGGTGTGCACCACCATATCCAGTATATTATTGCTCTTATGGGTTTTTTTTTTTTTTGGTACTGAGGATTGAACTCAGGGGCATTCTACCTCTGAGCTACACTCCCAGCCCTATTTCCTGTCTCAGCCTCCCAAGTATGAGGATTACAAGTGTGTGTCACCACACCCAGCTATTATTGCTCTTATAAATTGGTCCCTCAACTGGGCGTGGTGGCACATACCTGCAATCCCAGTACTTGGGAGGCTGAGGCAGGAGGATCACAAGTTCAAGGACAGCCTCAGCAAGTAGTAAGACTCTTATCAACCTAGTGAGACCCTGTTTCAAAATAAAATGAAAAAACAGGGCTGGGGATGTTGCTTGGAGGTAGAATACCCCTGGGTTCAATCCCCAGTGCCACCCACACACACACACACACAAAAAAGGATAAGTTGGTTCCTCATCCTCTCATGCTGACTGTGGCCTGTTCTCAAGCTGCTCTTTGTAAAAGACCCAGTCCTTAGCCAGGCGTGGTGACGCACTCTTGTAATCCCAGTACTTGGGAGACTGAGACCGGAGGATCCAGGTTCGGGGCCAGACTCAGCTACTTAGTGAGGCCCTCTGCAACTTAGTAAGGCCGTTTTAAAATAAAGAATAAGAGCTGGGTGTGGTGGCGCACGCTTGTAATCCCAGTACTTGGGAGGCGGAGACCGGAGGATCCGGGTTCACGGCCAGCCTCAGCTACTTAGTGAGCCCCCCCCCCGCAACTTTGTGAGACCCTGTTTCAGTAAAGGATAAAAAATAGGGCCGGGGGTGTAGCTCGGAGGTAGAACGCCCCTGGG
>PVJS01064116.1:0-10317 GCA_004027185.1 Glis glis | reverse complement strand
ATCCCAGTACTTGGGAGGTGGAGACTGGAGGATCTGGGTTCGCGGCCAGCCTCAGCTACTTAGTGAGGCCCTCTGCAACTTCGTGAAACCCGGTTTCATAATAAAGTATAAAAAATAGGGCCGTGGATGTAGCTCGGAGGTAGAATGCCCCTGGGTTCAATCCCCGGTACCGCAAAAAAAAAAAAAAAAAAAAAGAAAGAAAGAAAGGAAGAATGGGATGGGATTTCAAGGAAGAGGAGGGAGGGACTTGTCTCTGACTATATCATGTTTTCTTTTTACTTTTATCATTGAGCTATAATTAACGTACCATAAAATTCATCCTTTAGAGACTGGGGTATAGTTCAATGATAGAGTACATGCTTAGCATGCATGAAGCCCTGGGTTAAATTCCAGTATCAAATAAATAAATAAATAAATAATTTTATTTTTATTTTTTGGTGCTGGGGATTGAACCCAGGGGCATTCTACCTCCAAGCCACACACCCCCATCTCTTTGTAGTTTTTATTTTGAGACAAGTTCTCACTGAGTTGTTGAGGCTGGCTTCCATCCTGTGATCCTCCTGTCTCAGCCTCCCAAGTACTGGGATTATAGCATGCACCCTCTCACTCAGCTAATAAATAAATAATTCTTTAAAGCATACAATTCAGAGGTTTTTTAAATATATTCCCAAAATCGAACAACCATTGCTGGTATCTAATTTTAGAACATTTCATCATCCCCAAAGAAACCCAGTATCCTTGGGAGAATGTAGCTCATTGGTAGACTGATTGCTCATCTAGCATGTGTAAGGCCCTGGGTTCCATCCCCAACACCACAAAAAAAAAAAAAAAAAAAGAAGAAAGAAAGAAAGCCAGTATCCATTAGCAGCCACTCCCCATTCCTCTTTACAGCCCTTGGCAACCGCTAATCCACTTTCTGACTCTGAATTTGCCCATTCTGGAGGTTTCCTATAATGAAATCATACAACATGTGGCCTTTTGTTTCTGCTTCTTTCACTCTACATAATGTTTTCAAGGTTCACCCATGTTGTAGCATGAATCAGTACTTTATTCCTTTTTCAGCCTGGATAATCGCCCATTGTGCGGATATCCCAGATTTGTTTATCCATTCATCTGTTGATGGATATTTGGCATTTTCCACTTTTGGGCTATGAACATTCATGTGAAGGCTTTTGTATCAGTGTCAGCTTTCAATTCTCATAAGTATATCTAGAAGTAGAATTGCTGGGTCCTAGAGTAATTCCATGCTTATCTTTTTTTTTTTTTTTTTGGTGCTGGGAATGGAACTCAGGACCTCTCACATGCTAAGTGTGCACTCCACCACTGAGCTACGCCCCTAGCCCCCCATATGTGACTTTTTGAGGAACTACCAGATTGTTTTCCAAAGCGCTGGGACTGTCCACCTAGATCCTCTCTGCCCAGCACTGAGTTACTGAATCAGATCCCAGACCTTTGGGGGAAACACCCTGCCCAGGCCCCAGACAGTAGAGGAAGGCGGAGCTTGTTTGCTGCCAAGAAGGGGCAGCTGGGTCCCAAGGGCCCCTGGATTCCCCAGTGTTCAGAGGGCCTGAGCCAGTGAGCCAGGTAGAGGAGCAAGGGTGGGCATGGCTCCTCCCTGTACCATCTGAGACCTCACGACGGATCAGTCCCTCCCAGCAGAGAGGTTGGGGCTGCTGCTGCCCAGGGCAGGAAGGGAGGGTGCGTGGAGGGGCAGGAGGGAGGGGTAGGGCAGATACCTGCCACCCAGCATCCACAGACACCAGGGGCCTCTCACCTCTGCCTGCCTGCAGGGAGGTGAGGGGATGAGGAGGGGCAGAAGCCCTCGGGGTGCGAGTGTAAGGGGCCCTTCATGTGCCCCAGGAGCTTCCATGGGCTCCAGGCCCCCTCACTCCAGCACAGGTGCTCAGACCTCCCAGTGCGGCTCACAGACCCTCAGCTGAAGCCCTCCCGCCTAAGCCTTGCTCGGCGGGCCAAGAGCCAGGCCTCCTCTCTAGCCTAGAAGCGCCCACCAACCTTCCGGCCCAGCTGCACCCCACAGGCCAAGGCCTCTTCCCATTCCTCCCCCACCCCACCCTCAGCACCCAGCCCCCAGCCCCCCAGCACCGGCGACCTCCGGACCCTCCATCTTTTCTCTCTTGTGCCCATCCGTGGCCCCTGCTCAGCTCGTCTGCTATCCCCAGCCTCAGACCCAGCACAAATCCCCAACCACTGGCGCACTCCTGCTTAAAACATAGAAGAGCCAGGCAAGGCATAAAGATCAAGGGCGGCCTTCTTGGTTTTTGTTTTTTGTTTTTTTTTTTTTTTTGGTACTGGGGATTGAACCCAGAGGCATTCTACCTCCGAGAATACACCCTCAGCCCTTTTTATTTTTATTTTGAAACAGGGTCTCGCTAGGTTGATGAGAGTCTCGCTACTGGCGGAGGCTGTCCTCAAATCTGGATCCTCCTGTCTCAGCCTCCCAAGTACTGGCATCACAGGTGTGCGCCACCATGCCCGGCTCAAGGGCGGCATTTAAAAATCCGATGTCATTTCTGCGTCCTTGGGAGCATCAGGATTAATCTTCTGGAAAGACTGCCCTTGCGTTGAGAAAAGCGCGTTGCTGGAGCTGCTTGTCATGCTGAGGCCGGCGGGGTGTGGGCTGTGGGAGGGGCTGGCCTGTACCGGGACAATTCTTCAGTAGATGGCTGGCCCAGGGAGGAGAGGCCCTGTCTAAAGAAATTGTTCGAATGTTGACTTAACTCTGGGAGATTGGCCGTTTTCCCGCGAGGGCAAAGGGTGGGGCGGCCCTGGGAAGCAGGTGGTGGTTTCTGATCTCTCGGCTTGGGTGCGCAGCGGGCTCTGGTGGGGTGCGGTGTGAGGGAGGTGGGGTGGTATCGGGGGCCGAGGGGGCTGAGTCCTCACTGGGCGTGGGCACTGAAGCCACCGCCGAGGGCCGGAGTCTGCGGGGTACTGTCACTGCTAATTTGAGGGGCATTCAGGGGGTTCCTGCGACCCACTTCCCCCACTATACTCACTGTGGTAGGTGTGACCAGCTTTCCCAGGGGAGAAAACACGAAAGCCCCAGCCCTGGAGTGCGGGACTCTCTGATTTTTCTGTATTGGCGCCTCCCTCCTCTGTTCCAACTTCATTCATTCATTCATTCATTCATTTTGGTATTGAGGCATTCTATCTCCTAGCTTCACCCCCAGCCTTTTATTTATTTATTTTGAAATAGGGTTTTGCTAAGTTGCTGAGGATCTCCCTAAATTGAACCTGCGGTGTTCCTGCCTCAAGTGCTGGGAGCACTTGGGAGTGCCAGAATTTTCTTTCTTTCTTTCTTTCTTTCTTTTTTTTTTTTTTTTGCGGTACCGGGGATTGAACCCAGGGGCGTTCTACCTCCAAGCTATACCCCCGGCCCTATTTTTTATCCTTTATTTTGAAACCGGGTCTCACGAAGTTGCAGAGGGCTTCACTAAGTAGCTGAGGCTGGCAGCGAACCCGGATCCTCCGGTCTTTGCCTCCCAAGTACTGGGATTACAAGCGTGCGCCACCCCGCCCGGCTCAGGAGTGCCAGAATTTTAGAAGAATCCAGTGGAATTGGTGCTTCTGTATCTGAGGGGCCAGCCATGCTTCCAAATACCTCGTAGAACGACCTGGAGGGTGGGCTCTGTGCTCCCCTGTCACTGTGACTGCCGAGGTGGGAGAAAGGGGAGGTATGAGCAAACTCTGTCTCAAAAAAAAAAAAAAAGGTGAGGGAGGGCGCTGAGGGTGTAGCTCTGTGCTGGAGCATTTGCCTAGCATGTGAGAGGCCCTGGGTTTGATCCCCAGCAGGTCACACAAAAATAAAACTTACTCTTGCTGGGAGCAGTGGCGCACACCTGTAATCCTAGTGCTTGAGAGGCTGAGACAGGAGGATGGCAGGCTGGAGGCCAGCCTCTGCAAGTAGTCAGATGCTTAGCAATTTAGTGAGACCCTGTTTCAAAATAAAAAACAATCCTGGCGTGGCGGTGCAGGCCTGTAATTCCAGTGCTTGGGAGGCTGAGAATTACAGGTTTGAGGCCAGCCTCAGCAACTTAGAGAGACTGTTTCCAAATAAAAAATAAAGTAGGGCTGGGGATGTAGCTCAGACATAGAATGGCCCTGGGTTCAATCCCCAGTACCACAAAAAATAAAATAAAAATAAAAAGGGCTGGGGGTATAGCTTGGAGATAGTATGCCCCTGGGTTCAATACCCAATACAAAAAAAAAAAGAAAAAAGAAAAAAGTCAATCTATAGAAAAGTGGAAAGAATAAAATGATGAATATCCTTATATCATAACTTAGACTCACCAGCTGTTAATATTTTGCCATATTTGCTTTATCTTCCTCTCTCTTTCATATATATATATATGTATATATACAACCATAACTTTTTCCTAAGTCCTTGGAAAGTTCCAGAAATCATGAGTACTGCCTTTTTTTCTTTAGAAAAAGATATTTTCTAGTTATAGAAAAATGGCTGGGATAGAAAAAATGCCATTTTGGTTTTTCTCTTTGGTGATGGAAATTGAACTCAGGGCCTTGTGCATACTAGGCAAGTGATCTACCACTGAGCTACATCCCCAGTTCCCTCCTTCTCCCTCACCTTTTAACATTTTATTTTGAGACAGGGTCTCACTAAGTTGCCAAGGCTGGCTTCAAACTTATGATCCTCCTGCCTCAGCCTTCTCAGTAGCTGGGACTAAGGTAGGATAAAAGAAATTAAAAAATATGTAGAAAGATGATACGGGTTTGCGGCCAGCCTCAGCTCGCTCTGGCTCTCTCTCTCTCTCTCTCTCTCTCTCTGTCTCTCTCTCTCTCTCTCTCTCTCTGTCTCTCTCTCTCTCTCTCTCTACTTAGTGAGGCCCTCCGCAACTTCGTGAGACCCGGTTTCAAAATAAAGTATAAAAAAATAGGCCCGGGGGTGTAGCGCGGAGGTAGAACGCCCCTGAGTTCAATCCCCGGTACTGCAATAAAAAAAAAAAAAAAAGAAAGAAAGGAGATAGAACAGAAGGACAAGGAAACAAATTTTTAATTTAGAATTTCCTCATACTTTTCCAAGCCTGTCACTCCCCAGCCCAGTCTCTCTCCCAGGCCTGTCACTCCCAAATTTCTGGGAAATCTGTAAATTTTAAAGTGAACCATAAATTCACTTACTTGTGATCATTACTTTTTACACTGTTAATTAGCTCACCAATAAATAGATTAAGCAAAGAGAGGTAAGACTTTGTGTGTGTGTGGTACTGGGGACTGAACCCAGAGGCATTTTACCTCCGAGCTACACCTACAGCCCTATTTTTTATTTGGAAACAGGGTCTCACTAAATTGCTGAGGGCCTCCCTAAATTGCCAAGGCTGGCTTTGAACTTGCAATCCTCCTGTCTCAGCCTCCCAAGTACTGGGATTACAGGGGTGTGCCACCACGCCCCAGCTCTGAGATAAGACACTTTAAGATACCTATGACTTAAGGGACTTTCCAGCATTATCTATTGATCAGATAATGGAGACCATGTCAGCTTGAGGATCCGGAGAATGAACGGAACACCATGAATAGTCTTGTGACCACCAGACTGGTGTCCTGCATGTCTTCCCATGCCCATCCCTCAACAAGTTCCCTTTTTTTTTTTTTGTGGTACCGGGGATTGAACGCAGGGGCGTTCTACCTCCGCGCTACGCCCCCGGCCCTATTTTTTTTATACTTTATTTTGAGACCGGGTCTCACGAAGTTGCGGAGGGACTCACTAGGTAGAGAGAGAGAGACAGACAGGGAGAGAGAGAGAGAGAGAGAGAGAGAGGCAGGGAGAGAGGGAGAGAGAGGGAGAGAGAGCTGAGGTTGGCAGTGAACCCGGATCCTCCAGTCTCCGCCTCCCAAAGTACTGGGATTACAAGTGTGCACCACCATGCCCGGCCTCCCCGGCCCTATTTTTTATATTTTATTTTGAAACCGGGTCTCACGAAGTTGTGGAGGGCCTCACTAAGTAGAGAGAGAGAGAGAGAGAGAGAGAGAGAGAGAGAGAGCAAGCGAGCTGAGGCTGGCCAAGAACCCAGATCCTCTGGTCTCCGCCTCCCAAAGTACTGGGATTACAAGTGTGCGCCACCACGCCCGGCTAACAAGTTCCCTTTAATTAATTTATTTACTTATTTGTTTATTTTGTGATACTGAACATTTAACCCAGGGGCATTCTACCACTGAGCAACACCCTCAGCCCCTTTTGTGTTTTTATTTTGAAAAGGGGTCATGCTAAGTTACTGCACACCGGCCTCGAGCCTGTGATCCTCCTGCCTTCCAAGTACTGGGATTACAGGCCTGTGCGCATGCTTGGCTACCAAGTAACCTTTAAAAGAGGAGCTAGGCCGGGCGTGGTGGCGCACGCTTGTAATCCCAGTACTTGGGAGGCAGAGACTGGAGGATCCGGGTTCGCAGCCAGCCTCAGCTATTTAGTGAGGCTCTCCACAACTTCACGAGACCCGGTTTCAAAATAAAGTATAAAAAAAATAGGGCCGGGGGTGTAGCTCGGAGGTAGAATGCCCCTGGGTTCAATCCCTGGTACAGTTAAAAAAAAAAAAAAGAGGAGCCAGGAACCCCCAAACCCCCAAACCCACCTCTCCCTCTTGAGATGGCTCACGTTCTCTTTTTTTTTTTTTTTTTTTTTTGCGGTACTGAGGATTGAACCCAGGGGCATTCTACTTCCGAGCTACACCCCCAGCCCTATTTTTTATTCTTAAATTTGAAACAGGGTCTCACTAAGTTGCAGAGGGCCTCATTAAGTAGCTGCGGTTGGCTGTGAACCTGTGATCCTCCTGTCTCAGCCTCCCAAGTACTGGGATTACAAGCGTGCGCCACCACGCCCAGCTTTGCATGACATCTTGAATGTATTCCTTACTTTCCTAAACAAATCTCAGTGCTTCTACTGACACGAGCTGAAATTCTTTTCTGTCATATAAGCCGAGGAATCCACTTGTCCTGAGTCAGTTGTCTCTCTGTCTGGGAACTCCTTGGGACCCTGTTCTGCAGTGACAGGGTTACAGGCGTGCGCCTCATTTGCTCATTTCTTTAGGTTTGGGGGAGTGGGCAGGTGTGCACGGGGAGGTTTGGGGGAGTGGGCAGGTGTGGCACGGGGAGGTTTGGGGGAGTGGGCAGGTGTGGCACGGGGTGGGGGGGAGTGACATGAGGTTTCACCTTTGAATTCTGCCCTCCCTGCCTGGAGTGTCACCTCAAAGGGCTTTAGCCTCAATCTCTAGTGCCACTGGGATGGGTGGGAGCCTCCAGGTGAAGGCATGAACAATTGAACAATGTTTTTTCTTCTTCGATGTGATGCGGGGTTGGGGGTGCGGGGTGTGGGGGGTGGGGGGATGACACCCAGGGCCTCATGCGTACTAGGTCCTGGGATGTCCGCCTGCTCTTATTCTTTTTTTTTTAATTAAATTAAATTAAATTTTTTATTTTTTTTATTAGTGCATTGCGAACATACATCTTGAAGGATTTCAGGGTGGTGGACATATACATGCACTCATTGATCAAATAGCCCTCCCCAATTCCCACCACCCCGCCTCCCCCTCCCTCCTTCCCATTTTCAGTTGACTTTGGTATCTTTGTGTAAGTCCATCCTGTGCTCCAGTTTGCTTCCCTCTCCTTCACTCCTGTCTCCCCCAGTTAGTTCACCTTCTTCACTCATCTGAGGTTTTCTCTCTTTGTCTGTGGTCCCTCCTATGCAGGGTCGTGGCTCATCCTCCCCTGACCTCAGCACTGGGGTACTATGGGGCAGGGCTGGGGGCTCCCCCTCCCCACGTCCCCAGTGCCGGGGTGAGGGGTTCTCTGGGGGCGGGGCCAAGGACTTGCCTGCCCTGCATCCCCAGTGCTGGACAGGGCCAAGGGCTCACCCGCCCTGCGTTCCCAACACTGGGGTCTCCGGGGGCAGGGCCCAGGGCTCTCCCACCCTGCATCCCCAGCACCAGGGGGGTCTCTGGGGGTGGGGCCAAGATGTCTTATTCTTAATAAGTTTTCATTGAGATTTGGACTCTGGGATGTTGTGGGAGATAGAATCCTCGGGATGCAACAGAGACTGACAGTCAAATCGCTGTTTGCCTCCTCATTCTGAAACTTGAGGACTGGCCTCTGGCCTGCAGCTCTAGCCTGTGGACATTAGGTGTGGTGTCTAGCACAGTGGGCAGGGCTCAGGAACCACAGGCCCTAAATCCTTAATACCCAGCTGACTCATGTGACCCTGGGAATGTCACTCCCCTACTTGGGCCTCAGTCTCCACATCTGCCAAATGGGGATTAAAATAGTCCCTGTTTTCTGATTGTGGTGAGAAACCAAGGAAGTCAGGGGATTAGAAGTATTTTCTGACATGGCATTTCTCTACATTATGGGGTTTTTTGTTTTTTTGTTTTTTTGTTTTTTTGGTATGGTTGTGGGGACTGAATCCAGGGCCTTGTGCATGCTAAGCAAGCCCTCTACCACTGAACTATACGCCAGCCTAATTTATGTTTTTTTTTTTTTTGGTACCCAGGGGCATTCTACCTCCAAACTATACCCCCAGCCCTATTTTATTTTTTATTTTGAAACAGGGTCTCTCTAAGTTGCTGAGGCTGGCCTCAAACCTTCAATCCTCTTGTTTCACCCTCCCAAGTACTGGGATTACAGGCATGCCAGGCTCTAATTTATGTATTTTTTAAATATCTGAGCTGGGTGTGGTGGCACATGTCTGTAATCTCAGTACTTGGGAGGCTGAGACTGGAGGATCCCAGGTTCAAAGCCAGCTTCAACAACTTATCAAGGTTCTCAGCAACTTCCCAAGTACTGGGATTACAGGCGTGCACCACCATGTCTGGCCCAGTTCTTTTCTTTTCTTTCTTCCTTTTTTTTTTTTTTTTGTGGTACCAGGGATTGAACCCAGGGGCGTTCTACCTCCGAGCTACTTCCCCGGCCCTATTTTTTATCCTTTATTTTGAAACCGGGTCTCACGAAGTTGCAGAGGGCCTCACTAAGTAGCTGAGGCTGGCCGTGAACCCCGATCCTCCAGTCTCCGCCTCCCAAGTACTGGGATTACAAGTGTGCGCCACCACGCCCGGTGTAGTTCTTTTCTTAATAATTTAATCAATCCTCTCTGTATGGGTTTTGTGTGTGTTTAAGTGGGTTTTCTATATTGACTAATAGCTGTCAAGGAGGTGTATTGCCCCCTACAGGGAGAATTGGGAAAGTATAGGGGAGTTTTGTTATGCCCAAGAATTCACACATCAAAATGCAGATTATTTTCCTCCCTCCCTCCCTCCCTCCCTCCCTTCCTTCCTTCCTTCCTTCCTTCTTTCCTTCCTTCCTTCCTCCCTCCCTCCCTCCCTTCCTTCCTTCCTTCCTTCCTTCCTTGTCTGTCTCTCTCTCTCTCTCTCTCTTTCTCTCTCTCTCTCTCTCTTTGGATTGAACCCAGGGGCATTCTACCTCAGAGCTGCACCCCCAGCCCTAATTTTTATTCTCTCTTTTTTTTTTTTTGCGGTACTGAGGATTAAACCCAGGGGCATTCTACCTCTGAGCTACACTCCCCAGCCCTATTTTTTATTCTTTATTTTGAAACAGGGTCTCACTAAGTTGTGGAGAGCCTCACTAAGTAGCTGAGGCTGGCCGCGAACCCTCAATCCTCCTGTCTCAGCCTCCTAAGTACTGGGATTACAAGCATGTGCCACCACACCCAGCTCTATTTTCTATTTTGAAACAGGGTCTCAGTTGGGGAGGGCCTCACTAAGTAACTGAGGCTGGCCTTGAACCTGCGATCCTCCTGTCTCAGCCTCCCAAGTACTAGGATTACAAGTGTGCGCCTCCATGCCCAGCTTATTATTTTATTTTAATGTATTTTCTTTTGTTTATCTTTTATATTAAAATTAAAGCACCATGTTGATTTAAAAATATGTGTGTGGGACGATTATATCACCTGAGAATTTCATTTCAGAATGGAAAGGGTGTCTTAACTTTTTTATAGAAAGGGGAGCTAGGTGCAGTGGTGCATGCCTGCAATCTCAGCACTCGAGAGGCTGAGACAGGAGAATCGAAAGTCCAAGGCCAGCCTCAGCAACTTGGTGAGACCCTGTTTCAAAATTTAAAATAAGGCTGGGCGTGGTGGCACACGCTTGTAATCCCAGTACTTGGGAGGCAGAGACCGGAGGATCCGGGTTTGTGGCCAGCCTCAGCTACTTATGCCTTCCGCAACTTCATGAGACCTGGTTTCAAAATAAAGGATAAAAAATAGGGCTGGGGGTGTAGCTCAGAGGTAGAACGCCCCTGGGTTCAATCCCCGGTACCACAAAAAAAAAAAAAAAAAATAAAAAA
>PVJS01064115.1:0-10316 GCA_004027185.1 Glis glis | reverse complement strand
TTTTTTTTTTTTTTTTTGCGGTACCAGGGGTTGAACCCAGGGGCATTCTACCTCCGAGCTACACCCCCAGCCCCATTTTTTATTCTTTATTTTGAAACAGGGTCTCACTAAGTTGCAGAGGGCCTCACTAAGTAGCTGAGGCTGGCCGCAAACCCAGATCCTCTTGTCTCAGCCTCCCAAATACCGGGATTACAAGCGTGTGCCACCAAACCCGGCCTATAAGCAGTCATTTAATCTGTAGTTCAGGAAGCCAGTGTTCCTGGAGCCAGATAAAGCAGGTGAGACCCAGTTCGGGAGTGAGCCTGAAGAGGTGGTGGTGTGAGATATATAGCTTGGTGGTTGGGTGGGGGACTTGCAGAGTAAGACAAGGATGGGAGGTGACTGGGAATCCCTGAAAGCATTTTAAGAACACGATGTGATTTAGACATTAATGGATCCTTCTGGCTGCTGTTTGAGGAAGAGGGCCGACACAGGTAGACGTGATACAAGACTGGTAGCAGAGGTGGACCGAGTTGACATGCGTGTTTTGCAAGCGGGGCTTGCACAGGACTGGCTAACGCACTGAACTGGCGAGTGACCAAGAGGGAGACATCAAGGTTGACAACTCGGTTCCTGAGTGGATGTCAGAGGATTAAATAACATGGGGCAAGTGAAGCGCGTGGCTCGGAGGCGTTCCCTCCGGTGAACACGCGTTCACTCCGGAGCCGAGCGTCCCAGCTCCGCCAGCCGGGCGGGGCTGGCCGTCCGCCCTCGTTGGCGCAGAGCGGCAGTCACGTGCCTCGCACAGGGGGCGTGTCCTCCGCAGGCCCCGCCCCCGCTGCGTGCGCACGTCGCGCCGAGCTCGCACCCGTCCTCACTGCTGCAGCGGCGGCGGCGCCGGAGGGAGTAGCTGACGGGCGAGCTGACGAGGGGACACTGACCCGCTGAGGGGAACCGCGGCCGGTGAGTGACCCGCGCTGTCCCCGGCCTTCCTCCCTGTCTCTTGGGCCTCGTCATCCCCTCGGCGGGTCCTAAACCGGCGCGGGCCCTGGGGAGCGTGGCCCGGCCCGCCGCGTCCCGGCTTCGGCCTGAGGGGACACCGGGCCGGGGGCGGCCGGAAGCGGGCGACGCCGGGGGCCGGCGGGGCCGGGCGGGCGGGGGTGTCAGGTGAGGGCGGGACTCCGGGCGCCATCGCTCCAAGACGTTTCGGCGTTGCGGCGGGCTGCCCGAGCCGTCTTCGGGGACGGGTGCGCCCGGTGAGGTGACCCCGGGGTCGCCGCCGAGGGATCCAGCAGGGCCTCCACCCGACGACCCCGGCCCGGGTTGGAGCCCGGCGTGGCGACCTCGCTGGCTGTCGGCAGGGCCGGGGCCTTGCCCTGCTGGCGACTCCCCTCGGGAGGAAGTGCCCTTTGAATCTCTGTCGGGACGGGTGAGTGACCCTGGTGCGCCTTAGTGGCGAGTGCCGGACTGGGAGGGATCCTCAGTAGGCGCGCCGGTTAGTCGCGACGGGCAGTTCACCTGTCACCTCCTAAGCACAGCACTTTAGGTGTCTTAATTGCCCCGTAAATCGGCCTTGCCCAGTGTGCACAATGCCCGTCTGTGTCATGCCATTTAAATTGGCTCTGAAAGGCCGGTTGTCGTGGCCTGTGGCAGTTTATCCTTACTGTGTTATGTGGATGGTGCTATAAACCAGACCAGGCAGCATGTGACCGAAGGAAGTAAACATCTTATAATGCGCTCCCGGTGACGAATCCTCACGCACTCAGCCTCTTCCAAAACCTTGCGTGTTGATAGTTTTTTTGACTAGTAAAATGGGGTCAGTGAGAAACTCGTGTGAAGTAACCTGACCTACATCCCACAGCCGAGGAGATGGCACAGATGATCTTGAACCTCATGATGGGCCTCCAGAACCTAAGAGGAGTTGAAATGGATTATGTTTAAAGGGTGTTCCTAGGGGCCGGGCATGGTGGCGCACGCTTGTAATCCCAGTACTTTGGGAGGCGGAGACCGGAGGTTCCTGGTTCGCGGCCAGCCTCGGCTCTCTCTCTCCGTGTGTGTGTGTGTGTGTGTGTGTGTGTGTCTCTCTCTCTCTCTCTCTCTACCTAGTGAGGCCCTCCGCAACTTCGTGAGACTCGGTTTCAAAATAAAGTATAAAAAATAGGGCCGGGGGTGCAGCGCAGAGGTAGAACGCCCCCGCGTTCAATCCCCGGTACCGCAAAAAAAAAGGGGGGGGGTGTTCCTTCTCGCTTAAAACTGTCCTGTCAAGTAGAAGGGAACAAGCCAACTGGTTTTGTGCTTCTGAATGTCTGGTATGGCATTAGTTAACCAGTATCTCTTTTTTTTTTTTTTTTTTTTTGTGGTACTGGGGATTGAATCCAGGGGCATTCTACCTCTGGGCTACACCCCTAGCCCTATTTTTTCTTTATTTTGAAACTGTGTTTCACTAAATTGCTGAGGGCCTCATGAAGTAGCTGAGGCTGTCCTGTCATCCTCCTGTTTTAGCTTCCCAAATACTGGGATTACAAACATGCCCCACCACACCCGGCTCAACCAGTATCTTTTATATTTATTATTTTGGTACTAGGGATTGAAACCAGGACTTTGTGCATGCTAAGTACACATTCTACCACAGAGCTAGACCAGTACTTTTGTTTTTGTTTTACAGTACTGGGGACCAAACCTATGGGTGCTCTACCACTGAGCTATATCCCCAGACAGAGAAAAACACACAGACACACACACACACACAGACACACACACACTCACAACACTGGGGATTAACCCACGGGCCTAATACCTCCAAGCTACACCCCTATACCATTTATTTATTTATTTATTTATTTATTTATGAAACAGGATCTTGCTAAATTACCAAGGGCTGGCCTTGAACCTGTGATCCTCCTGTCTCAGCCTCCCAAGTACTGGGATTACAGATGTGTGTCACTATGCCCAGCTTTTATTTTTTATATTGAGACAGGTTCTTGCTTAGTTGCCCAGTCTGCCCTCCAATTGCGATCCTCCTACATCAGCCTTTCAAGTCTCTGGTATTACAGGCATGTGTCACTGCATACAGTTCAGCTCAGTGTATTTTGGTTACATTTTTCTTATTAAAATATTTAGTTTTGAAGCCAGGCGTGGTGATGCATGCTTATAATCCCAGTACTTGGGAGGCTGAGACAGGAGGATCGCAGGTTCGAAGCCAGCCTCAGAAATTTAGTGAGACCCTGTTTCAAAATAAAAAATAAAATTGGGCTTGGGGTGTAGCTCGGAGGTAGAACGCCCCTGAGTTCAATCCCCAGTACCCCACACACACACACACACACACACACACACACACAAATTAGTTTTGGAGCTGGGAATGGTGTCAACGGCCTGCCAGTAATCCTAGCTACATGAGAGGCTGAGGCAGAAGGATCATAAGTTTGAGGTAAGCTTGGGCAATTTAGCAAGACCCTGTCTCAAAATAAAATATAAAGCAGGGCATAGTGGTGCATACCTATAATCCCAGTATGTGAGGGTCTGAGACAGGAGGAGCGCATTTTCAGGCCAGCTTAGCAATTCAGCGAAACTCTATTTCAAAACTTTAAAAAAGGCCGGGCGTGGTGGCGCATGCTTGTAATCCCAGTACTTTGGGAGGCCGAGACCGGAGGATCCAGGTTCGCGGCCAGCCTCAGCTCTCTCTCTCTCTCTCTCTCTCCCTCCCTCCCTTTCTCCCTCCCTCTCTCCCTGTCTCTGTCTCTCTCTCTACTTAGTGAGCTCCTCCGCAACTTCGTGAGACCCGGTTTCAAAATAAAGTATAAAAAATAGGGCCGGGGGTGTAGCGCAGAGGTAGAACGCCCCTGGTTCAATCCCCAGTACCGCAAGAAAAAAAAAATTTTAAAAAGCCGGGTGTGGTGGCACATGCCTGTAATCCCAGTACTTGAGATGCTGAGACAGGAGGATCACAGGTTCCAGGACAACCTTAGCAAGTAGTGAGACTTTCATCAACCTAGCGAGACCCTGTTTCCAAATAAGAAATAAAATCAGGCTGGGGGTGTAGCTCGAAGGGTAGAATGCCTCTGGCTTCAATCCCCAGTACAAAAAAAAAAACCTTAAAGGGTTGGGGGTGTAGCTCAGAGGCAGAACATCATTGGGTTCAATCCCCAGTACTAAAATAAATAAATAAACAAATAAAATATGAAAAGGGTTGTAACTCAGTGATAAAGCACCCCTGAGTTCTATCTCCAGTACTACAAAAAAAAAATTACTTTGAAGGCTGAGACAGGAAGATTGCAGAGTTGAGGCCAGTATGCAGTAACTTAGACCCTGTTGCAAAAAAATAAAAAGGGTTGGGAGAAGCTAGGCGTGGTGGCACATACCTGTAATCTCAGTACTTGGGAGGCTGAGATAGGAGAATTGAAGGTTCGAGGCTAACCTCAGCAACTTAGTAAGACCCTGAGTTCAATCCCCAGTTCCACAAAAAAAGGGGGTGTTGGGAGTATATCTCAGAGGTAGAATGACCCTGGGTTCAATCTCCAGTCCCCTATTCTCCCCCTGCAATAATTAGTTTCTTTGGGAAAGGGGATAAGACATAATCTTTGTTTACCAGGATATCAGAGTGCAACAGAGCATTATAAGTTTACTTGGTGAAATTGGAAGAAGTTTTTAAATATAGTACCTAAGCCAAAACACTGGTTAGATTGTAGGAATTTGTGATCCTTGGAAATTCACATATTCATTGAGTGACCTAATCCAACTGGGGATGTGAAGAAGGAAATCCTGTGATTCCTCCATTGTCTGACTTGATTTCCTTTCCTTTTTTTTGTGTGTGTGTATGTGTGTGTTATTGGTGTTTGAGCCCAGAAGCATTCTACATTTGAGCTACATGCCCAGCCATATTTTATTTTATTTTTTTGTTTTGAAACAGGGTCTCACTAAGTTGCTGAGGGCCTCACTTAGTTACTGAGGCTGGCCACGAACCTGCGAACCTGTGATTCTCCTCTGGCAGCCTCATACTGGGATTACAGGTGTGTGTCACCATGCCTGGCTTGATTTCTTTTTTTTCCTTTGCTTGGGCCAACAAGTTGAGATACTTGCTGTTGAGTCACCAGGGTCAGGAATCTGAGCTACTCTAGAAATGACAATGAGATAAGTTACAGAAAGCAGAAGTGTTCTTTGCCTTTTGTTTGTGCGTGCCTACGTGTGTGTGTGTGTGTGTGTGTGTGTGTGTGTGTGTGTGTTACTGGGGATTGAACCCAGGGGCATTATACCTCCAAGCTACACCCCAGCCCTATTTTTTATTCTTATTTTGTTTTTTTATTTTATTTTATTTTATTTATTTTATTTTTTATTTTATGTGTGGTACTGGGGATTGAACCCAGGGGCATTCTACCTCCGAGCTACACCCCCAGACCTGTTTCTCTTTTTTATATTTTCTATTTTGAAACAGGGTCTCACAAAGTTGCAGAGGGCCTCACTAAATAGGTGAGGCTGGCCCGGAACCTGCGATTCTCCTGTCTCAGCCTCCCAAGTACTGGGATTACAAGCATGCACCACCACACCCAACTTAAATTTCCCTTTTTTTTTTTTTTTTTTTTTGGCGGTACTGGGATTGAACCCAGGGGCGTTCTACCTCCGCGCTACATCCCCGGCCATATTTTTTTATGCTTTATTTTTGAAACCGGGTCTCACGAAGTTGCGGAGGGCCTCACTAGGTGGGGGGGGGGAGAGATCGATCGATCAATCGATCGCGTGCGCATGCGCGCTGAGGTTGGCCACGAACCCGGATCCTCCGGTCTCCGTCTCCCAAAGTACTGGGATTACAAGCGGGCGCCACCACGCCCGGCCCCCTATTTTTTTATTCTTTATTTTGAAACTGGGTTTCACTAAATTGCGGAGGGCCTCACTAAGTAGCTGAGGCTGACCACGAACCCGGATCCTCCAGTCTCAGCCTCCCAAGTACTGGGATTACAAGCGTGCACCACCATGCCCGGCTTAAATTTCCTTTTAATAGTTGACTTTGTTTACAGGATAGTGGGTTCTGCCTCAGAATTGCACCCAAAACTGGAATATCACAAGAGGCAGAACTTTAGAAATTGAAATGTATGTTTCAGTGTAATATTTAGAATTCAGCTTTTAACTCCTTGGAGAAAAACAGATGAAAAACTTGTACTATAAATTACCTCCCTACATATTACTGGCTATAGTTAACTAAAAAGTTATAGACATATTTTTTTCCCTGAATGTAGCTCATGGGAGAATTCTTGGAGTCCAGCACAGTGACACATGCCTGTGATCTCAGTACTTAGGAGGCTGAGACAGGAGGTCTCAGGCAGGTTTGAGGCCAGCCTCAGCAATTTAGTGAGACCTTGTTTCAAAATAAAAAAATAGTCAGGTGTGATGGCGCACCCCTCTAATCCTAGTACTTGGGAGGCTGAGACAGGAGGATCGCAGGTTCGAGGCCAGCCTCAGCAATTTAGTGAGACCCTGTTTCAAAATAAAAAATAAAAATAAAAGTTAGGACTGGGGGTGTGGCTTTGAGATAGAATGGCTCTGGGTTCAACCCCTAGTATCCTAAAAATTATAAAAGAAACTAGAAGCTGGACTTGGTAGTGCATACTTGTTTTTTTTTTTTTAACATGCTTTTTTTGATGCATTGGAGTCTCACATCACAATGAATATCTATTTGATGTTAACATACATGCACACAGCTCTTAGTGTCCCCCCGCCTCCCATCAGGTAGTGCACACTTGTAATTCTAGTACTTGGGAGGCTGAGACAGGAGGATCACACGTTCAAGGACAGCCTCAGCAATTTAGTGAGGCTCTCAGCAACGTAGTAAGTCCCTGTTTCCAAATAAGAAATAATGTTGGTCTGGGGGTGTAGCTTGGAGATAGAATGCCTCTGGGTTTAATTCCCAGTACCAAAAAAAAAAAAAAAAGAAAGAAAAGAAAATAGAGCTGTGAGAATCAGGAGGTTCGAGGACAGCCTCAGAAAGTCGTGAGACTCACCGGGCGTGGTGGCGCACGCTTGTAATCCCAGTACTTTGGGAGGCGGAGACTGGAGGATCCGGGTTCATGGCCAGCCTCAGCTCTCTCTCTCTCTCTCTCTCTCTCTACCTAGTGAGGCCCTCCGCAACTTCGTGAGACCCGGTTTCAATATAAAGCATAAAAAAATAGGGCCGGGGGTGTAGCGCGGAGGTAGAATGCCCCTGGGTTCAATCCCCGGTACCGCAAAAAAAAAAAAAAAAAAAAAAAGACAGTTGTGAGACTCTCATCAACCTAGCAAGACCCTGTTTCAAAGTAAAAAATAAATTAGGGCTGGAGGTATAACTTGGAGGTAGAATGATCCTGGAGTCAGTCCTCGTACCACAATAAATGAATGAATGAATGGGGCTGGGTTTGTAGCTCAGTGGTAGCATGCCCCTGGGTTCAGCCCCCAGTAACTTACAAACACACACACACACACACACACACACACACACACACACACACTTTGTTGGGCTGAAGATATAGCTCAGTGGTAGAGAACTTGCCTAACATTTGTGAGGCCCTGGGTTTGAGCTCCATTACCAGAAAGGGGAAAAAAATGGGGCTAGGAGTATAGCTCCGTGATAGAAGCCCCACTGTTATATGAGCCAACTATTAAGGTGCTCTGGTAGGGGATTGTGGGAAAGCACTAGCCTGATTAAAATAATCACAGCTAGGCTGCTGGTGCACGCCTATAATCCTACTACTTGAGAGGCTGAGATAGGAGGATTGCAGGTTTGACGCCAGCCTCAGCAACTTAGTGAGACCCTATTACAAAACAAAAAATAAAATAGGGCTTGGGGGTGTAGCTCAGAAGTAAAACGCCCTTGAGTTTAATTCCCAGTTAAACACACACACACACACCTCAATCTGGTATCATGATGTCACATGGCTTTTATATTTTTATTTCGTGTGTGTGGTGCTAGGGATTGAACCCAGGGACATTCTATCTCTGAGCTACACCCCAGCTCTATTTTATTTTTTGTTTGGAAACAGGGTCTTGCTAAGTTTCTGAGAGCCTCGCTAAGTTGCTGAGGCTGGCTTTGAACCTGTGATCCTCTTAGCCTCCCAAGTACTGGGATTACAGGTGTGCACCACCATGCCTGATTATTATTACTTTTTATATGCCATATGATTTTAGTTAATCTAGTTGACTGACTTGCCCCATAAGTAGCTATCATGACCATATTTTTTCTGCCAAACATAGGACCCTTGGTTTGAGCATATAGGTATATTGAGGGAACTGGTGGGACAGGATATTTGAAGTCAGAATTATTCTGGAAAATCTGGAACATAAGGCTCTGTCTTTAGCACTGTTGTCTGTACTGCATGATTACTATTTGTTTGGTGGACTTTGTTATATTCTTTTTACTTTTCTTTTTATCACTCTCTCTAGGTTGAAAGTTACTTGAAGTTCAGAACAAGATCTTAGCCCTCTCTGTGGTCACAAAACCCATCAGCATAATGATTGTTGATGATAAATGTAATGTCCTTGCCCAAGTGTAGCCATCCCCTTCTGTAGATACTTGTTCTGCTATTTTCTTTACCAAGACTGCTGTGCACTGCCATAGAGGAACTGTTGATGCCTGGAACTATTTCCAGGGCAGTTGAGGAAGGTGAAAGGAAGAAAGGAAAGAATCAATGAACAAAACTGAATTTGGGTTGGGAGAGGGGTCCAGGAAGTAATGTAAGAAGGCAGATTGTAAAAAAGCAAAGGTAGAGTTGGGTGTGGTAGCACATACTTGTAATTCCAGTACTTGGGAGGCTGAGACAGGAAGATCACAGGTTAGAGACTCAGCAACCTAGTGAGACCCAGTTTGAAAACAAAAAGTAAAAAGGGCTGGGGTTGTAGTTCAGAGGTAGAATGCCTGTAGGTTCAATCCTCAGTACCACCAAAAAGAAAAGAAAAAGAAAAAAAAGGAATGGGTATAGAATGCCCATGCATTTAATCCCTGCTACCAAAAAAAAAAAAAAAGCCAACGTAGTGAGGTGGGGCCTAGGTTGTCCTCTTACTACTTGCCTGTAAGATATTAGTGCCTTCCCTTTGCTTAGTTATAGCAGGTATCCCATTAATATAAGTAAATAATCCAGAAAAACATTCCATTTTCTATCACATACTTGGGTATTTATTAACTTCAATAAAATTCCTAAATGTCATGTTCAATGTCATGTTCATCCTGCTTTGTAAGACATTCTGTGTTTTGTTTTGCGGTACCAGGGATTGAACCCAGGGGCATTCTAACTCCGAGCTACACCCCCAGCCCTATTTTTTATTCTTTATTTTGAAACAGGGTCTCACTAAGTTGCGGAGGGCCTCACTAAGTAGCCAAGGCTGGCCACGAGCCCAGATCCTCCTGTCTCAGCCTCCCAAGTACTGGGATTACAAGCGTGTGCCACCACGCCTGGCAGACATTCTGTGTTTATAAAAAGACATAGTAGTGGGCCTAAAAGGAGCAAAGTGTTGGGTAACTAGTTGCTCTAGGTTATGCTTTTGTGCTTTTTCGTGTGGCTTTACCAGTTATTTGAGATAGTGGAAAGAAAACCAAAATATTTTTCCTACTCTGTACTCTCACACATGACACTTGACACCAGACGTGCATGGGTTGTTTTCCCCCCACTAAGCATTCTCTAATGGACACCAGCATGGTGCCGTCCAATTCAGTTCCATTCAGCTCTGAGACTGTCTCTATGGAGATAGCGTCAGAGCCCACAAGTCGAGGTCTTAGTCCCACAGACTTCTCCCCACTCCAGATACCAGTCAAAAGTAGTAAATTGTTGCCTGTACTTCTGACCTATCAACTATAAATCACGGTTCCTATAACACCCTTCTTGGGTTTGATTAATTTGCTAGAGAGCCTCACAGAACTCAGGGAAACCCTTTACTTCCTTTACTTAGGTTTACCCATTTACTTATCTTATAAGGGTTGTTAAAAAGGATTCAGATAGCTTGGCAAGGTGACACATGCCTGTAATCCCAGTACTTGGGAGGCCTAGGCAGGAGGATCACAGGGGCCAATGATAAAAGGATGAAGAAGCAGTAATATCAGCCCATTCAGCAAGTGTATATTGAGCCTGTAAGGTGTGCTGAGCAGTGAGAATGAGGGGATGTGCAAAAGACAAGAAACTCAGCATAGAGCACCCCTGGATTCAATCCCCAGTACCGCCAAAAAAAAAAAAGCCATTCATCATCGCAGAATAGGGATTTGTGTGTGTGCGTGCGTGTGTGTGTGTGAGTGTGAGAGACAGACAGACACCGGGGATTGAACACAGGGGCTTTCTGCCTCCAATCCACATACTCCCAGCCCTTGGTGGTGCTGAGGATTGAACCCA
>PVJS01064114.1:0-10315 GCA_004027185.1 Glis glis | reverse complement strand
TCTCTCTCTCTCTCTCTCTCTCTCTCTCTCTCTCTCTACTTAGTGAGGCTTCCGCAACTTCGTGAGACCCGGTTTCAAAATAAAGTATAAAAAATAGGGCCGGCCAGCCGGGCGTGGTGGCGCACGCTTATAATCCCAGTACTTTGGGAGGCGGAGACCGAAGGATCCAGGTTCGCGGCCAGCCTCAGCTCTCTCTGTCTCTCTGTCTCTGTCTCTCTGTCTCTCTGTCTCTCTCTCTACTTAGTGAGGCCTCCACAACTTCGTGAGACCCGGTTTCAAAATAAAGTATAAAAAATAGGGCCGGGGGTGTAGCGCGGAGGTAGAACGCCCCTGGGTTCAATCCCCGGTCCGCAAAAAACAAAACAAAAAAAACCCAAATAAATTTTATTGTATAATTATAACATTAATAAATATTCTTTATGAGAAATATCTAAAATACATAGAGAAAAGGATATAAATAAAATTCACCTGTAACCCCACTACTTAGAAATAATTGCAAATACTGTTAGAATGTTGTTTTTAACTCATCCATTGTTTTATATTATTAAGATCACACTGGCATATAATTTTATAGACTTTTGGATGATCTATCACTATACAGAAGAAATCTCTCTTGATACTAAAAATTGTTTATAAGCAAACTTTTAATCGTACATGATATCCAATGTTTTGTTTGAAAAATCACAGAAACTTATTTGAGTGAGTGTAAATGAAAAAGAAAGAAAGAAAGAAAGACAGAATGAAAGAAAGAAAGAAAGAAAGAGAAAGAAAGAGAGAAAGAGAAGGAGAGAGAAAGAGCTGGGCGTGGTGACGCACACCTGTAATCCCTGTACTTGGGAGGTTGAGACAGGAGGATCGCAGGTTCAAGGGCTGCCTTGGCAACTTAGCAAGACCCTCAGCAACTTAGCAAGACCTTGTTTCAAAATTTTAAAAAAGGGGGGAATGAGGGTGTAGCTAGGAGGTAGAATGCCCCTGGGTTTGAAAGAAAGAAAGAAGGAAGGAAGGAAGGAAGGAAGGAAGGAAGGAAGGAAGGAAATAAATTTGTTTTCGTTATGGGGATTGAGGCTGTTTCCTGGAAACTACTGGAGAAGGTGCAGCCAGATGTCAGGGTTACTATGGGCAGGGACTGGAACAGGCTGTAGGAGACCCAAGGTGCCCCATTGCTCCAACTCACACCTGTTTCCCTCTGTACTTCTCCATTTTATCTGTTTTTGTATGCTGGCATTGCAGAAAACATACCATTGACCTTTTCTGAGTTTATGTCCAGGAAATCCAGAGAGAAACTCCTTTCTCTCAGTTCTGTGGACCCTAGTTGACAACAGTGAAGATGGGGACCAGGGTCATTCAGGAGAAAGCTGACTGATCCTACTGAAACATGAGTTTCAGTGAGTGGTGGGTAGCAAGGGCTGTGGCTGGACCTCTCCGGACCCAAGCAGGGAGCTTTCTGCAAGCAGCTCTCCCCTCAGGGCAAAGCTTCAACTTGCCCATGATATGAGAAGCCTCTCATTCAGTAGAATTAATGGCTGGAAAATTTTCACAAAGGAGAGGAAATACATCTTTCCATCATGAATAACCAGTCTGCTGCAGGGGTTAATTGTGTCGGAAATAAGGCTTGGATTTTTGAAGGAGTTGGATGGTTTTATGATCATTAATAACATTCACAGTTATGCATGTGTCGATTTCATATTTTATGGTATGAGCAGATTGCCTGGAGGGGTCAGGAAGGCATATTTTCTAGGATTACATGAGTGGGTAGGTCCATTATCAGAGAATTTTATCTTCCTCTAAAGCATTAATTGTTGGTCACTGACTTGAAGAAACAATCGGAAACTAAACTAAACAAAGCCCTGTGTGCTTGTGAGCGTCCAGGGCTTGTTCCCCAGGTCTCTCGGCTTACAAAGAGCCTGGAGGAATTCTCTGGTTCAATGGCTCAAGCCAGGCGCTGAGGCTGCTAACTGCCCTTCCATTCTGATTTGCACAGTTTGAGAAGTATGGGAACTTCCTGCCTCACAGGTGAAGGAAGCTTTCCCAGAAACACCCCCCCACCTCCTAGAACTCCCTTCCGGCTCCAGCGCTGGACTGAATCAGAGCTCCCTGCCCTTGTGCATGGAAGGCTGGCAAATGCAGCTTTCAGGATCCCTTCTAGACAGCCTCCTGCAGTGGGAGGCTGTACAGCCAGCAAGAAAGGCTCACTGTTGGGTAGACAGCCATGAGCGTCTCCTCCCCACTGTGCACAAAGCTGCTGCTAGGCATCATGGTAGACACGAAACAAGTACAAGTCACCGCTTCTACCCTCAAAGAACTCAGTATCGCCAAGTATAACCAAAATAATGGTGCTGACTGAGTCAGAAAAAAAAATAAAAGGATGAAGAGACCAGTTTGTATTGGAATAGTCTGAAGAGATTTTTGGAAGAGACGGGAACAGAGCGGGAGCCTTGAATGGGTTGTGGAATTCTTAAATGGAGGCCATCCCATGCAGGGAAGCCCAGAAAGAAGTAGGGAGATGAGACTGTTGCACACACAGGGCACCAGGGGTGGGGTTAGCTGGCCATGCAGAAAGGGCTCCCTGGGCCAGCTCAGAAAGAGGTGGCACATGCTCAGCTGAGCATGGTGGCACATGCCTTTCAGGAGGATGAGACGGGAGGATCACAGGTTCAAGGCCAGCCTCAGCAACTTAGTGAGACCCTGTTTCAATATAAAAAAATAAAAAGGGCTGGTGGTGTAGTTCAGAGGTAGAATGCCCCTGGGTTCAATCCCCAGCACCACCACCACAAAAAAAAAAAAAAAAAAAGATGAGGCTATCTCCATAGAGCAGACCTGGTGCCCTGAAAGGTGGGCAGAGAGTTAGTACTGAGCTCAAAGGTATTCATGACCCACTGAAGGTCTTTTTTTTCAGTACTGGGGATTGAACCCAGGGGCATTCTACGTCTGAGCTACACCCCCAGCCCTATTTTTTATTCTTTATTTTGAAACAGGGTCTCACTAAGTTGCGGACGGCCTCACTAAGTAGCTGAGGCTGGCTGCGAACCTGCAATCCTCCTGTCTCAGCCTCCCAAGTACTGGGATTATAAGCGTGCTCCATCACACCTGGCTTCACTGAAGATTTTTGAGTAACGGGGCCAGCTGGTCAAAGGCAGGGCTGATTTAGGAAGCTGAATCTGTTAGTAGTATGGTGTAGGAGATAGAGGACAGAGAGCCTTAAGGAACCAGGTTAGGAGGCTGTGACCTAGACCCAAAGGGGGCAGGACAGGTTTGGGCCATGTCCAGGGTTCCAGGAGAGAAAGCAGGCTTCTGGTTAGGGCGAGGGACTGAGAGGGCGGGTCATTCAGAAAGCCCGAGCCTAGGAGTATCAGACTTTGGGAGGAACCAAGGGGATCCCCAAGATGCCTCCTCAACTCTGGAACCGTCCTAGAGGGCTAGAGAAATCTGTAGCTTGCAAGGGTCTCCAGGAGAGCCTGGCCCTTGGGGACAGCCTCAGGCTGGCAGCACAGCAGACCCAACACTGGTACGGCTCGGGGTCCTCCTCCTGGAACATGAGTGACAGAGCCATGTGAATCTGCAGGGACTGGGCTGAGGCCACGCCTCCTGCAGGGTCACCAGGGACTCAGCTGAGGGAAGTGAATCAGGACTGGTGACCACCAGACCAGGTCAGTGACCTTGGAATCTGAGAGGAAAGGGCAGGTCAGGAGGCACCTTGGGATTCCCCCCTTCTGTGGACACATTTCCCCCCTTCTGGGTGGATTTTAAGGCAGAGAATAAGCCAGGCCCAGTGGCACACATCTGTAATCCCCGTACTTGGGAGACTGAGACAGGAGGATCACAGGTTTGAGATCAGCCGCAGCAACTTAGCAAGACCCTCAGCAACTTAGCGAGACTCTGCTTGAAAACAATAAAAATAAAAGGGGCTGGGGGGTGTGGCTCAGAGGTAGAATACCCCTGGGTTCAATCCCCAGTACCAGAAATAAAAGGCAGAGAACAAACATGCAGCTCTCTAGGGGAAGCCTTCATCAGGCATCACAGGAGACTCTCAACGGCCGCTAGGAGGCACCTTAGGGGTGATCTGTCCAACCCCTTTATTGGATAGAAGGGGAAACTGAGGCTCAGAGAGCAAGAGGGCTTGCCAAAGGTCCCAGAGCAATCCTGTTACATGTCCCAGGGTTTTTCCAGCAGGGAGACTGGACAGAGCACACAGAAGATGCTGAGCAGTCCTGCTGTCTTGCCAGAGCCCAGCTGAGGGGTGGAGGCTGGAAAGCTGAGCCTGAGTTTGCAGCTGTCCGCCAAGAGACTGTCTGTCCCAATCCCTCTTCCTCAGAATCCCATGTTGCTCTGGGCAGGGACCCCCATACCCCAGGGGGCACACCTCCTATCCTCCCGGTTGTCATTCTGTTAGTGTTTTCCCCAGCCGGGCAGCCATCATCAGGCTCGCTGGCCTGCAGAGGCTCCAGCTGTGCTGCCAGGTCCCTGAGCTGTGAGCCCTCTGCTGTCCTCCCCCACCCCGGAGGGCTCTTGAGGGAAACTGTGACTGTTCATAGTCTTCCTGGGGGAGCTGGCCTGCCCTTGCCCAGCGTTGGAGAGTGGGACTCAGATACACCCCTGGGGTACCCTAGCTCATAACCACGCTCAGAACTGCTAGGCTGGAACTTAGTGTAATCAATGTGTTCATAAACAAAGACTTTAATAATAAAGACGAGGAAATTAGAGCACTGGCTTTCAACCCTGGCTACACAATGTAATCACCTGGAACGGTTTTAAAATTCTGATGCCTAGACCCCACTCCCAGAGCTTCTGATCTCCCTCGTCTGGGATGTGGCTTGAGCTCAGGATTATTATTATTATTATTATTATTAGTGTGTGTGGTAATGGGGACTGAACTCAGGGATGTTCTACTTTTGAGCTACACCCCCAGCCCTATTTTATTTTTTATTTTGAAACAGGACCTTGCTAAGTTGCTGAGGGCCTCAGTAAGTTGCTGAAGCTGGCCTCAAACCTATGATCCTCCTGTCTCAGCTTCCCAAATATGGGATTACAGGCGTGCGCCACCACACCCAGCTGAGCCTTGGGATTTTTGAGACCAATGTGCAACCAAGAGTAAGAATCCCTGAATTAGAGAAAATGAGAGAAATTCATTCTACACTGCAGGGAGTAAAGATATGCTGCCTCGTCATTCCACTTTGTATAGGCACCTACAGGTTCATCTAATGAATTTCGCTTTACTCTCTGGTTTCTTTGGAGCCCATCCTCCCCACTTCTTACTACCCTCTCCCAAATTCCCCTAAATTCTGGGGCAGGTCATAATTTCAAAAGACACAAATCCCAAATGATCAAAATTTTGACTACATAATTCTGGGAAAAATTTTTAAGATATTTATTTACATTTTAAAAGGAGGATTTATAGCTGGGCATGGTGGCGCACACTTGTAATCCCAGTACTTGGGAGGCTGAAACAGGAAGATCACAGGTTCACGGCAAGCCTTAGCAACTTAGTGAGGCCTTCTGCAACTTAGTGAGACCCTGTTTCAAAATAAAGACTAAAAAATAGGGCTGGGGGTGTAGCTTGGAGGTAGAATGCCCCTGTACCGCAAAAAAGGAGGATTTATTTGAAAAACATAAAAGTACTACAGTGCACTTCATAGACTGCTTTACATAATGGATAGGTAATTATAACATATATAATTTCACAAGCATAAACACTCAAGTATTCTGATAGTTGGACAGGTGTAGCAGTTATGAGCAGGTGAACTATATTCAAAGAAATAGTTAAAAAATTGAAATGTATACATGCACATCACTATGGTTGGTAATTGTGTGCACCCAGCATTATAACTGTGGTCATCTGAAATACCGCGACAGCCAACCTGTCTTGATGAGGTGAATTGAAAACCACAATGGGTCATCACCACATACATAGTGCCCAAAGAGCCAAGATCTTGAGAAATTTTATCTTTCACAAATACAGATGCATCAGAAGGACATCTCTTCATTTATTGAGGATGTTTCAACATTTTTATTTTTTATTTTTCAAAAATTTTTGTCGCACTAGGAATTGAGCCCAGGGGTGTTCTACCTCTGAGCTACATCCCCAGCCCTATTTTATTTTTTGTTTTTAAACAGTATTTCACTAAGTTGCTGAGGTTCTCACTAAGTTGCTGAGGCTGGCTTCCAACCTGAATTTCTCGTCTCAGCCTCTCAAGTACTAGGATTACAGGCGTGTGCCACCATGTCTGGCTCTCAATGTTTTTGTATACACTCACAATGCTTACACACAAAGTCAATGTCATGAAATGCACTTTCATGGAGTCAAATATGCAAAAAAGAAAAAGAAAAAGAAAAACAGCATTGAATGAATTAGAATTCTCTAAAAGTCTTTACAAAATTTTTACCTCCAGTATTGGATATGTGTAGTGTAGCAAATTGTAAAAATAATGTTGACAATTTAAAATAGTGGGGAAAGACTAAAAAAAAAAAGAACAAAGGAAAAGGGAACAAAAAGCTAGAATTTTGACATATGGAAAGTGTATTACAGGGATACATTATGCACAGTTGCACGGGGGCAGTCCATAGAGCTGGCTGACTTTCATGATCATTAGCTAGTTTTTAAAGTGCTGCACCACAGTGAATAGTTGCTTTTTAAATTTCCGGGCATGGTTCTTCTCAGAGGATACGTTCACATGCATTTTCTACTTGGCGCTGCTCTTTTTGAAATTCTTCTATGACTCAATAGAGACTTACATGGGCATTCCCTATTAAATTTTCCCATCTTCTATGCTTCTATGTTGCTTCTATGTTTGGGGTATGCAGAAGTCCATTCCGCATGCACTCATACAGACCACAGATTTGGCAGAAACAATATGGGTGATGGAAGAGCAACATCATTGCATTAGTGTCATCCTATTTTACCATACACATAATTATTTTCAAACCAGTCAATAACTTCTCTGACTTCTTCAGGAAAATGCAGCTCTAATTTATTAAAAGTACCTAGGATTTCATCAGTTGGGAGGAGTGCCAATGCAGACAAATGATATATTTTCCCCCTTTGGTACTGGAGATTGAACCTAAGGGCATTCTACCTCTGAGTTACATCCCCATCCCTTTTCTATTTTTTATTTTGAAACAGGGTCTCACTAAGTGGCTGAGGGTCTTGCTAAATTGCTGAGGCTGGTCTTGAACCCACAATCCTCCTGTCTCAGCCTCTGAAGTCCTGGAATTACATGTATGTGCCTTCACATCTGGTTAAAACTAAAGTTATTTCTTTCTTTTTGTTTTTGTGGTGCTGGGGATGGAACCCAAGGCCATGCACGTGCTAGGCAAGCACTCTACCACTGAGCTACACCAACTGCCCACAATACATTTTTTAAATAAAGTTTTTTTTCATTGCTATATCTCATGATCAGCCCCTCCCCCAGAATTTAGCTTTCTACCCCTCTTATAGAGCTGCTTTTTTAGAAAAAATGGGAATTATGGTTTTGGGGATTTGGACTTTATGGTTTTGGAGATTATGATCAGCACAGAGAGTAGATACTGGGCCCAAATGAATTCAGCAAAGTTTAGTGGCCAATGAGTCATTAAAGAAAAGTTATCTTTGACACTCATTAAAGATGATAAGGTAGGATATATTCAGGACTGTCATGATGGGGTGAGGACCACTGCAGTGGTCAGAGGGCAGAGATTCTGTTCAACTTGAATACAAGAAGGGAAAGTGGGAACTGATGGCCAAGGAACAGGGTGGAGAATCAGTGAACGGAATATTACTAAGAGGAAACGTCAGAAGCAAGGGGGATTCTGGCTGACCCCGCCTAACAGGATTCTTGCTGAAGATAGGTAGGCCAGGGTGGTCAGACCCCACCTGGGGGGATGGTAGAGGATGAGGAGCCTGATCAGATTGGGGGTGAGGAGATACTGAGGATGGCTAAATTGACTTTGCAGGATTCTTGATAAAATTGGGCACTGCACTGGTGAATATGGAAGCTCAAGTCAGGGCCGAGGCAAGAAGAAAGTTCAGGGGAGACTGTAGAGTTTGTTAAGGAGAGAATCTGTGTCAGGTCTTAAACACTGGACTTCCTCTGAATCTACTGGGAAAGAGCAGCTCTTTTTCTCCTGGACTGGAAGCCTGTGGGCCTGGAGTTTCTGGGGCCACTTTGGGGAGAGGCTGGGCTTGGAAGCAAAGCTAACAGAGGAAGAACAGAGACGAAGAGGAAAAGGCACAGCTCTGGCAACATCATTTGAGCACCTGAATCCAGCCCTGCTTGCAGCCAGATACCTGTGGATCTCGCCATTGTTGAGCCAATAAATTGCAGGTTTTGTTTAATCCAATATGACTCGAGTTTGTCATTTGCATCTATAAGGCTTCTATTATAAGAATGTTTCTCAAAACCTTAAAAATAAGCTCTTATGGATGTAAAGTTTTCTTCTTTCCCTTGTGTCAGTTCTGCCTGAGTAGGTTGCTGTGAGCAATTTAATGAACAGCGCGAGGCAATATTTTACATTTAAATAGAGCTGGCTCCACGTACCAGTCTCACAGGTTTGCTGTGAGAATCACAAGATAAAACTTGTAATGGGTGGTCCAACAGGCTGTCTTACAAAAATTATATGTTCCACTGCTGCTATGTTTTATTTATTTATTTACTTGTTTGTTTTTAAAGAAAAACTGCCAGCTGAATATCAGTCTGGATTGGGAGCAGGGACAGCCTCTGCAGCAATTATGGAAATCGTCTGGCCAGCAGGCTGCCCAGTCCTGGGAAAAACGTGTAACAGGGCTTCACTGTGACAAAACCAGATGATCCCCTAGTTGTGCAGAACTTTGAGGACTGGGGGAATCTGTTGATAAAAAATGCCCAGAGAGCCCTTGGAGTCCTCGGGCTGGCACCCAGGAAGAGCAAGAAGAATCTTCAAACCAAGGTACCATGAAAGCAGAAATAGGCCAGCGGTCACCCTGTATAGAGTCGTTGAGAAGAAATGGGACAGAATGGTTCTGGGTTTGGTATATAAGACATGCTGAAGCCTACTGTAGCCTGGTCGTCCAGTAAAGACCTCCACCTGCAGCTGTCTTTCCCCACCATGGTGTCAAATAGATAGCCGTAGTTGTAGTATTAGTAGCAGCAGCAGTAATAGCTAATGGTTATTAAAAAACTATACTAAGCACGTTTATATCAATATCTCCTTTAAGAATCTCAACAATTCTATGAGCTTGGCACCATTAATTATCCCCAGTTTACTGATGACAAAACTGGGGTAGGTAAGATTAAGTACTTTGCCCGAGGGGTTCTGGCTCCAGAGCCCACAGACTCCACCACTCCTTGTCTATTGCCCTGCTGACAACCTGACAAGAGCTCCTTGCCCTCTGCCAGTGCCCCTCTGTGGCGGGCAGCCTCACTGGAACAGCTCGAGGAAATGAGCTGCACCATGATTTTAAAGACCTTGGTTGGGCAGTTGGAGTGGAGCCACAATACTGGAAAAGTGGGATCACCTATACCCAAAGCGCCTACCACTTGGGCAGCCATTCTATGGTGGAAGCCAGAAAGGAGAGTTCTTCAACCCCAGGCAGCTTCTCCACACCAGCTAGAGCTCCTCCTCTGCCAGGGCAGCAGCATAGATTGTGGCAGAGACCATGCCTTTCCCCTGTATCCCTTCTCCCTTTCTTCTTTTCAGTAACAGAAATGACCCATCAAGTGTCTGCAGGGCACATGGCAGTCCTGCTGGAGACAACAGTTCCCAGCCTCCCTTGCAGCTAGGTATAGCCACGTGACTACACTTGCCCATAATATGTGAACAGAAGTGGCATGTACTACTGGGGGGGGGTTTGAGCTTAAAAGGATTATGTTTCCCTTTCCTGCCCCCCTCCTTTTTTCTTTTCTGATTGGGAACACATAAGTCCCATGCCTTGGACCCAGAGATGGAAGCCACATATTGAGGGTAATACTGAAATAGGGTCATCACCCTCACCAACCCTGTGTTGCTGACATCTGAACTTTCATGAGTAAGCGAGATAAGCATCTGAAACTTCTAACTCATATAAGTCACCAATTTTTTTATTTTTGTCTGCAGCCTATGTGCCATGTAATGCTCAAGCTGACTGGGACATCCCATCCCCTCAGGAAAACAAACCCAAAACACTTGTTGCACATGGACATTCCTATACAAATGGAGATTTTTTTCTTTTTTTTTTTTGCAGTACCGGGGATTGAACCCAGGGGCGTTCTACCTCCACGCTACACCCCTGGCCCTATTTTTTTATACTTTATTTTGAAACTGGGTCTCACGAAGTTGCGGAGGGCCTCACTAGGTAGAGAGCGAGAGAGAGAGAGAGAGAGAGAGA
>PVJS01064113.1:0-10315 GCA_004027185.1 Glis glis | reverse complement strand
TCTCCACACTGATCTCCACAGTGGTTGAACTAGTTTGCAATCCCACCAACAGTGTAGAAGAGTCCCAATTTCCCCACATCCTCGCCAACATTTGTTGTTGTTTGACTTCTTAATGCTTGCCATTCTAATTGGGGTCAGATGAAATCTTAGAGTAGTTTTGATTTGCAACTCCCTGATTGCTAATGATGTTGAACATTTTCTCATGTATCTATTGGCCATTTGTATCTCTTCTTTCGTGAAGTGTCTATTCATTTCAGTTGCCCACTTCTTGATCGGATTGTTTGTTTTCTTAGTGTAAAGTCTTTTAAGTTTTTTGTATATCCTAGATATTAGACCTCTGTCAGAGGGATAGCTTGCAAAGATCTTTTCCCATTCCATAGGCTTTCTCTTTGGGCTCTTGATGGTTTCCTTTGATGAGCAGAAGCTTTGTAGTTTAATGCTATCCCACTTATTAATTCTTGTTTTAATTTCCTGTGCTTTGGAGGTCTTGTTGAGGAAGTTTCTACCTGTGCCTATAGGATGGAGTGTTGGACATATGGCTTCTTCTAAAAATTTCACAGTCTCTGGTCTAACTTCCAGGTCTTTGATCCATCTCGAGTTGACTCTTGTGCAGGGTGAGAGGTAAGGATTCAGCTCCATTTTTCTACAGGTAGATAACCAGTTTTCCCATCACCATTTGTTGAAAAGACTGTCCTTTCTCTAACGTATGTGTTTGGCACCTTTGTCAAAAATCAATTGGCTATAAGTTTGTGGACTTGTTTCTGTATCTTCTATTCTATTCCACTGGTCCAAGAATCTTATTAAGGAATCTGAACATTTTCCCCCAATATTTGTAGCATTTATATATTCCTATTCGGTGAAGCTACAGATATTTTTAAATTTTAATTTCAAAATCATTTTAGATTAAAAAATTATAAAAACAGTACAGAGAGTTTGCATATATACCCCTCATACCTTTACTCAACAGCAAAAATGCATACTTGGCTCATTAGCTATTGTTGGAGTCTCTAGTCACCAGGGAACATCAAATATATTCTGGCAGGAACAAGGTAGGACTATATTTATTAGACAAACCCCATGGAAAATGTTCTCTGTGCCATTTTGCAGATAACAATGTGGCAATCTATGAGGTCTTAGTAAAGGCATTCAACTGGAATTAGAGCAGTAACTCAGGTACAAGATGAATACATGCCAGCTATAAAAAGATTCCGATCCCAACATCAGTCCAAGGTGTGGGAATCATTTCTTGAAATTCAGTTTATGTAGCAAGAACTTAAGTTGACTCCTTCTAAAATGTTTATTCATATGCCCTACCATAGGAACTAAAATTCCCCCATTATTCTTTTTAAAACATAAGGGCATCTTATATTTTATATTTTTCAATTGTTTTTTTGTGGTACTGGGGATTGAACTCAGGGGCATTCTAACTCTGAGCTATACCCCAGCCCTATTTTTTAATTTTTATTTTGAAACAGGGTCTCACTAGGTTGATGAGTCTCACTACATTGCTGAGGTCGTCCTCGAACCTGCGATCCTCCTCTCTCAGCCTCTCAAGTACTGGGATTACAGGCAATAATGACCATTTCCTTGGTGCCACATGGCTCTTTACATACATGATCTCATTAATTCCACGGTTAGGCACCAGAGAGCCAGGCTTTAATCCCACACAGCTGGTCTTTAGAGTCCATGCTCAACAATACTACATGAGCCGTAACTCTTAGTAACTTTTTAAATTAATTCGTCTCTTCACAGATATTCTAAGTTCAGGACTTTTGCCCCAGACCACACTGCTTCATATAAAAATATTATATTCTTAGGTGGGATTTTCATGGAGTAATTACTGTTTTGATGTCTTCACAGCTTGAATGGATGGTTCTTTCATGTGGTTCAAAATACATTAGAAAAGTCTAGCTCCTTCTGTTCTCCCCGTTCCCTCATTTCTGGCTGCTGCCCTATCCATCCACTGCTTATTTAATCTTTGCAGTGATTCTTTATGCAAATACAAGAAAATAGAAATACATGTTCTCATTTTACTATACTATAGTGAATACTATAAACACTGTACAGAGCCTTTCTTTTTCACATTACAATTTACTTTGGAATTTTTTAGTATTAGTAGAAGCTTCTTTTTAACAACTGCTTCATATATTGGAATCATTTATGTAACCAGTCCCCTTTTGAAGGATATGGAGTGTTTTAATCTTTTGCAGCCATTATAAATAATACCGCAATGGGTAATGTGCATACTTTTTGGGAGAAATTCAGGCTACTTTTTGATGACCCTTCCATGTTGTACAATATAATCAAACTTTGGAAGCATTTAAATATGGGCAAAACATGAAATTATCCCAGCATCTCCCAGGTGCTAGCTCCGCAGCAGCCATTCCCTCTGAGCCTGGGACACTGGGAAGAGAGTCTTAAAATAGTTTCACTCACTCTAACATGCTAAAAAGCTATTTGTTCAATTTCTGGAAATGGCAATGCCTTTTTCCAGAATGATGATTACTTAAAATATTATTTCAGGTAGCTTTTTTTTTTGGTACTGGGGATAGAACCCAGGAGCATTCTACTTCTGAGCTACACCCCCAGCCCTATTTTATTTTTATTTGAAGACAGGGTCCTGCTAAGTTGCTGACAGTCTCACTAAGTTTCTGAATCTGCTCTTAAACCTGTGATTCTCCTGTTTCAGCCTCCCAAGTACTGGGATTACAGGCATGTGCCACTACATCCAACTATTTTGGGTAACTTTATAAAGTGATTTGGGGTAAGATGTGGGGCTTTTCTGTTATTTTTCTAATTGTGTCTAGACAAAAGCACACTCCACCTATTTTTTTATTGTGGCACTGGGGATTGGACCCAGGGGAGTTCTACCACTGAGATACACCCCCTGCCCTTTTTTTATTGTGACATAGGGTCTTGTGATCCTCCTGTCCCAGCCTCCCAAGGACTGGGATTACAGATGTGTGCCACCATGTGCAGCTACTCCATCTAATTATAGGATGTATTTTCTAATACCTTTTGTTTCCATGTTTGTGTATGTTGTAGGAACTTGACATAAATGTGTCCAGGGTTTTGCCTTCAAGAGACCACAAGCATTTACAAACAGGTGCAAACTGATAGTTTTATTCCAGTTCATCAAATAAGTTTCCATTTTCCAAGATTGGTAGGATTTGAGCAGGGATATTGTTATTTTTTCAGTTTAGGATGAGATTTGGGGACAGAGGAAGGAGCAAAAGGGAAAAAAATAGAATAAAGTTTCTCAGTACAATCTTGTTAGCATCCTTCTTTGTTAGCCTCCTTGTGTCCCATTAGAGCTTTTCCTAAGCAGCTAGCTGGAACGAGCTCATTTTGGTGATCTTAGAGCCAAAACAGCAAGAGCATGGCTTTGGGCACCCACTGCCTGGATTTGACTTTCAGCTCCATTATGACTATGTGACCTTGAGCATGGCATTCTTGTATTCTTGTCACCTAGTATTTAAAACAATAAATGTTCTGTCTCCCTAATGGGGTTGTTGTACAGGTGAAACTATATGATATATGAAAAGTGCTCAGAGCAGATTACGATCTTAATAAATGTTAACTGTTATATTTTATTACATCTTCACTGGACTGTGAAGTCCTTGAAAGAAGGCAGAAACTACAAATTTATCTCTGTATTCCTGCTCTCCTTTTCTTTTCCCTTCTTTTCTTTTCTTTTGTGGGTACTGGTGAATGAGCCCAGGGGCATTCTATGTCTGAGCTACACCCCCAGACATTTTATTTTTAATTTATTGTTTTGAAACAGGGTCTTAATAAGTTGCTGAGTCTCACTACATTGCTGAGACTGTCCTTGAATCTGCAGTCTACCTGTCTCAGACTCCCAAGTACTGGGATTACAGGTGTGTGCTACCATGCCTGGTTTGTATTCCCACTCTTCAGCCAAGTGCTGGGCACATAATAAGTGATCAATTTGCGTTGACTAAATGTTTGAATGAATAAATAAATAAATGAACTAAAGGATAGCAAGTCCTTCCCCAGGCAGATGGATGTCGTCTTGCTGATGAGTTAAAAAAGGGAAGATAATTAGTTAGGTAAAGCCATCTTAGAAAATATCACTTGTCAGCCAGGTGTGGTGGTGCACGCTTGTAATCCCAGTACTTGGGAGGCCAGGACAGGAGGATCGCAGGTTTGTGTCCATCCTCAGCAACTTACAAGGTCTTCAACAACTTAGTGAGACCCTATTACAAAATTAAAAAAATAGGGCTGGAGGTGTAGCTCAGTGGTAGAACATCCCAGGGCTTCATCCCTAATACCACACACACACACACACACAAAAAGAAAACACCACTCCTTTGCTCTTATTTGGCCAAAAACCAAATAGTTGATGGCCAGGCAATATATATGAAGTCATATCTTCATGTAAGTTTATTCTTTTTAAAACAAATTGTTGAATCTTAGAGATGAATATACATATATATGTATGTATATTGACATATACTTTTTTCTACCTTTGTAAAACAGTTTGTATATGTAAAACATTTTTGTAAATTTATTTGCATCTAGGAAGAAAAATGCCTTTTTCAGGCTCTCTGTCAAGTCCCAATTTTCAGATCAGAAAATATATTCATTATAGGAATTATACTTAATTGTTGGCCTGTCAATTTCTCCTTCTCTTCCATAGAACCCTAATGATTTAGTCTAAAAATCCTATTGTTGATGTGTCTTTGAACATAAGTCACTTCAAATTAATTTTAGTAGCAGGTTGATATAATTAACAGACGATAGCTAGATAACTAGAAAGATATAAGATGGAGATAGATGACAGATGGATGGACAGATAGATATGACAGATATATAGGCAATTCTAATGCTTAGTACAGATGGTTGAATAATTAGCATTAAAAGGTAAACAAATGGAATTTGTATATTATTCACCCTTAGAAGAAGCTAAATTTAAAAAGTCAAGCGTGTTGTTTCCCAGAAATAAAGAATCAGTAAGAGCCTTAATCTTTTAAAATCAAATGCCTACTTGACACTTCCACTTGGATGGTCTACAGACATCAAAAATTTAACATCCTCTATATAGATCTGTTAACTGTACCCCATCGTATTCTGGTCTTTTTCATCTAAATAAATGGGACCACATTCCTCTTCTAAGCCAGAAACCTATCATCAATTCTACCCTGTCTTCCAACTCTGCATCCAATCCATTGTTAAGACTACCATCAAAATATATCTTGAGCCATCAATTTCTCTTCATTTCCATTGATACTATTCTCATCCAGGCCACTACCATTTCTCTTTGCCACAGACAGCATCCCTACCTGTCTCCCTGTTTCCAGTCTTGTGTTTAGCCCCATCCATTTTACTCACAGAAACAAAAAATTATCTTCATAAAACATAAATTAATTCAGGTCACCCCCTTGATTTAAACTCTTCGGCAAAACTCAAGCTCTTTGCTGCGGCTTAGAATCCTCTGCCAAATCCCCAAACTCACGCCTTGCACTTTTCCCCTCGTTTGCTCTATTCCAGCCACATTTATGACACTTTCTCTAATATTTAACATGCATCTATAAAATATGTTTATACTGCTATTCATTGATGATTAGCTTTTAGGTATTTTCTTTTCTTTTTGGAGGGATCGGGGTTACTGGGGATGAACCCAGGAGCATTCTACTTCTGAGCTACATGCACCCCCAGCCATTTTTAGTTTTTTATTTTGAAACAGGGTCTCACTAAGTTGCTGAGGCTGGCCCCAAACCTGCGATCCTCCTGTCTTAGCCTCCCAAGTACTGGGTATTATAGGCATGCACCACCAAGCCTGGCTCTTTTAGGTATTTTCTATCAACTTCTTTTTATAAAAGATGAGGCTTCAGGTCTCTTACACCTTTTTTCACCTTTTGTAGAGCACCAAGCATTTTCCTGCCTGAGCTCCTCTATAGGCTCTGCTTCCTTTGTCAAAAATGTTCTTTCCACCATCACCACGCCTGTCTTCACATAACTTGCTCGTGAAGTTTTCAGTCCAACTTTAAATGTCACCTTGTAACAAGGGGGAAACCTTTATCCCTTCTAAAGTTTCACTTCAATCAATTGACAATAGAGAGCTTAATAGGAGAAAAATATATTAACATGCATGGTGAACAATCCTAACAGTGTGGATACCCAGTAACCCGATGACACTGTTACCGGAGGGAATGGCTTTCCTGCTCATTAATCCATTAAACAATCTGGAGACAGTATGTGATAACATGTCCTAAAAGTAATTTTTTAGCCTCTTTTTTTACCCTAAAATTAAACTCCCTGCCCCTACCGCCCCAAGGACAAAGCCAGTTTCCCAAGGATGAAACCAGTTTTTGCCCTTATCTTCCCTAGAACAACTCCTGAGAAACCAGTTCCTGCCCTTACTGCCCAAACAGATCCCTGCCTTTGTGCACAGCCCATGCCCCAGACATACCCCCGTGCTTCTAAATAAGGAAACTTTACTATGATTGGTCGATTTAGGGCATACACCGCGAACTCTGCTTGCCCTCTATAAAAGGAAACGGTGAACTGTACAAGGGGCTGCCGTTTTTCTGTCTTGCTGGAGAGAGGTAGCCCCGCGGTAATAAAGCCTCACCTTAACTAAGTTGGGATCTCGAATTTTCTGTTCCTTGCCAGTCGTTCAACATATGGAGGCCCCAGCGAGATCTTATAGAGACTCCACTTGGGCCTTAGACAGTGCCCTGGGGACAGGAGCCTGTCCCCGCTTCACCGGACAATACTTGGCAGAGGCAATCTGGTTCTGGTTCTCCTCAGGGGTCAGGGTTGGTTGGACACAACTGGTAACCCTAGTCTCCAGAGGTCTGGGGAGATGTCCCCAGCCTCCTGGTTTCTGGCTTCTGGTCCCGGGATTCTTTCGTCTGGTAATCAGTGTTTTGTTTATTTCATTTTTTTTGTCTCTGTTCATAGTTTTGCCTGTTTGTCTATTCGTTTGTAAAAGTTTTAAACTGTCTTTAGAAAAATAAGTGCTTGTTTCATGCTCCAGCTAAGCCACATGGACACTTTTGGATTTTGCCTTAAAGTATTAAGAGAAAACAGTGCCATCTACTGGAGATAAAAATTGTTTATCTAACATGTGGTTTGTTTTACAAAGAAGAAATACCAGAAATCTCTTGTTCTTAATTTTTAAGAATGTTCAAATTACTGTCTTTGTTATGTTTTTTCGCTCTTTTTGTCTCTTTTCTTAAAGCACGCAAAAGTTGCAAGATCATGGGTAATTCATTATCTATCCCTGAAAACTTATCCCTGAGTACATATTAAATAAGTTAAAGACAAAAGATTTAAAATATTAGAAAACTTTAAAAAATTCAATGCCTGGCAAATTACGGCTATATGGTACCAAAAATTAGCTTGTATAAAAGAGCACTCATATAAAAAAAATGGATCCAAATATTTTTGTTATTGTTCACGTGACTTAAGTTTTTAACAAATAAGTTAAAATGTGTTAGTAAAATAAAAGTAAGGATTAACAGATATTTTTTCCATATTGTCTGTTTAAATTACAATGTTCATTGCTTTTTTAAAATTTTTTATTTTATTAAAATAATGGCTTAAAGTGTTGACTGGCTATTAAAATGGGTAAATTAGGTAAAATGGTTTAAATGGTTTATCTTTAAAAATAAATCTAGATTGTATATAAGTAAGTTAAAAGCTAAACATCAACTGCTAAATATAAAGTAATCTTGGCGTAACATCAGCAAAAGACTATGTTTGAGTCTATTACATGTGTTTTTATAAATGTCAGGGGTAGTTTAAGATTGCATTCTTTAGGATTACTAACAAGGGTGATAATTTTAAGACACCCAAATTTCTTTTCTACTGGGATTCCTGCCAGAGGCTTCACCTAGCTCCACGTGTTTGGAACTGGGTGCCACCATCTTGGGTCACACATGGTTACTGGGTGACGCCATCTTTGTTCCCACATGACTGGGTGGCACCATATTGGGTCGCATATGGTTACTGGGTGACACGATCTTGGTTCCCACGTGACTGGGTGGCGCCATCTTAGATCACATATGGTTACTGGATGATGCCATCTTGGTTCCCACATGATTGGGTGGCAGCATCTTAGATTGCATATGGTTACTAGGTGATGCCATCTTGGTTCCCATGTGACTGGGTGGCACTATCTTAGATCTCATATGGTTACTGGGTGACACCATCTTGGTTCCCACGTGACTGGGTGGTGCTATCTTTTATATGGGGTTTTTTTAGATGCTGGGAGAGGCCCTTGTTTAATTACCTCAGTGGGGGGGTTATCAAAAGCCTTATTTTCTTGTCACTAGTCTTAGCCAAAAGAAATCATCAAAGACATTGGCCTGCTGCTCTTAGTGACATTTATTTAAAAATTTGTTTACAAAAGTTTTTTTTATAAAAATAATCTTTTGTGTTTACTGTCTTTGATTACCTAGTAAGCTGCATTTTAGCAAAATCAGGGTTCATAACTTTGGGTTACTATATTTGACAACATACATACCAGTAACCATAGATGTATATGTATCCAAAAGCTAAATATGCTATTTATCTAGATTCATCTGAATATTTTATAAAAAGCTTATAAAACTAAAAATGTATGAGTTCCGTGTACATGCAAGCTAGCCAATGGGTTTTAAGTGATCTTTTTATACAATGTGTATTGTATTTATACCTTGAGTAACTAAACTTCTGTTATCTGTTTAGTACTATGCAAAAATTCATCATTAACACCTGGTTTACATCTGTTCACCTTGACTGAATAAGTGTCTTATTATATAAAAAAGATACAACTGTCTATCAAGTAATAAGCTTATTTCTGATTATTAATGCTATTCTCTAAGCTTATAAAAAGTCTAAAACTATTCTTTGATTTTTGTCCTATGCTGTCAACCTACATAGATTTGTAATTATCATTATCTTACTGAGCCACAAATTCTAAATTTCATTCCAATGGTTAAATTAATATATATATTAAGGTTATGTTATGGTCAAGTTAATATATATTAGGTTAGGGGTATGTTAAGGTTAAGTTAATATATGTTGACTTGTATATCACTATACTTTAATTATTACTGGCCCCATTACAAGCTAAATATATTCATGTTTCCTTAAGTATCTTAAAAAATGCTTTGTCCTCTAATCAAAATTATTGATAATAATTTTTTAAAATTTTTTATATTTGTATATTCCTAAATTGTATTATGATCATCTTTAAGCAAATATAAGTAAAAATGATAACATACTTGGCATTCCAAATCATGCCACTGATTTAAAAAATTAGGTAATTATATATGTATGTATTCATATGTAATTATATATAGTCAAATTTAAATAAAAAACAAAATATATTGAGTACATATTCTGTTTTTCTATAACTGAACTAGTCTAGTGTTAAAAAATTGTGTCAATTTTCAGAGGACCCTGAGATATTTATAAATGGGTTTCAAAACCTGACTATTATGTTTGATCTAACATGGGCGGATCTTCATGTGATCCTGTCCACTTGCTGCACTCCTAAAGAAAAGGCTTGCATACAGAAAGCAGCAAGGACATATAGTAATAAAATCTATATCCATGACTAGAGGCAGCCTACAGGAAAGAGGCTATCCCTAGCAAAAGCTTAACTAAAATTATCAAAGAGAGAGTGAGAACCATAGCAAAGAAAATTATATGGCCACATGTTTAATTAAAAAAATAAAAAGATGTAATTACAATAAGATAAGAGCAGTAAAGCAAAAAAAAAAAAACAAATAAAAATCCTTCTATGTTTCTGGGACCCTTAACTAAGACCCTCTGGAGGTATACTTATATTGACACAGAGTCACGTAAAAGGCAGATATTATTGGGGACTTATTTTATTAGCCAATCAGCCCCAGATATTAAAAAAAAAACTCCAGAAGCAGGAAATGGGACCTTAGCTTCCCATTGATCACCTTTTAAATTTGGCCTTTGGGGTTTTCAACAACAGAGACAAGGTAGATGAAATTAAAAGCCAGAAGAGACAAATATGGGCATAAGGACAAGCTCACTTAATTGCCCAGCCATTGGGCAATAAGTTCCTGCCCCCTCAGAGATACCCAAAGGCTCCTGCCAGATAGAGGAGAGGAACTCAAGGCCTCGCAACTGCCATTATTGCAAAAAGCCTGGGCATTAGGTCAAGGACTGTCCTAGCTGGGAGTCCATCTGCATCTGGGATGTGCCCCCTCTGTAAAGAGAAAAAACACTGGAAGTGTGATTGCCCTTGCCTCTGAAGGGAAGTGAGGTCATCTGCTCCCATCATAGCTGCCCTCAAAGACTGAGGATGCCCGAGGCTCAGCAAGGC
>PVJS01064112.1:0-10315 GCA_004027185.1 Glis glis | reverse complement strand
AATAGGGCCGGGGGTGTAGCTCGGAGGTAGAACGCCCCTGGGTTCCATCCCCGGTACCAGAAAAAAAAAAAATATGTCTACATCTGAAAAGTATAGTTACAGAGCCGGGCATGGTGGCACACGCTTGTAATCCTACTACTTTGGGAGGCAGAGACCGGAGGATCCAGGTTCACGGCCAGCCTCAGCTCTCTCTCTCTCTCTCTCTCTCTCTACTTAGTGAGGCCCTCCACAACTTCGTGAGACCCAGTTTCAAAATAAAAGTATAAAAAATAGGGCCGGGGGCGTAGCGCAGAGGTAGAACACCCCTGCGTTCAATGCCCGGTACCGCAAAAAAAAAAAAGTATAGTTACAGACATAGTAGGGATCAAATAGGCCATCATTTTATAGACTTTGAAATTAAGAGTTATAAAATTCATACTTAACTCAAGAATTTATATCAGTGAATCTTATTTTAGTACATCAAAGGAAAGGAAACTAAACTTGTAGTATTATAAACTACAATTAAGTACTTGCAATAGTAGTTTATAAATGACAATCTTTCAATTTCATTAACAACATCTGCAGAAGATAATTTTAAAAAATCAAGTCTATATGAATCCTTAGTGCAAGTTGGTTCAATCACCAAGTAAACTAACCTGGACCTGCTCAGTTAAAGCTTAAAGAGATTTCTTTACTCCAAATACATAGCTTTAATTTTTTAAAAAAAAAAGTCTTATTTTAGTCTTAAATTTTTTTTTTTTTTTTTTTTTTTTTTTTTGCGCTACAGGGGCATTCTACCTCTGAGCTACACCCCCGGCCCTATTTTTTTTTTATACTTTATTTTGAAACCAGGTCTCACGAAGTTGCGGAGGGCCTCACTAAGTAGCTGAGGCTGGCCGCAAACCCGAATCCTCCAGTCTCCACCTCCCACGTACTGGGATTATAAGCGTGTGCCACCACGCCCGTCTAGTCTTAAATTTAACTTTAAAATAGGCAGTAATTACTTACGAAGAATAAATGATTAGGGCTGGGGGTGTAGCTCAGGGGCTGAGCATTTACCTGGCACGTGAAAGCCCTGGGTTCCATCACCAGCACCCTAAATAATAATAATAATTTTTTTAAATAAATGATGGGTCAGGGCATTGTCTGGGGCTAAATTGCGTCTCCCCACCCCCAAATACATGCTGAAATCCTAACCTCCGGTACCTCAGGGTGTGACTATATTTGTAGAGCCGTTAAGGAGGTAATAAGTTAAAATTAGGATATATGGTGGGCCCTAATCCAATATGACTGCTGTCCTTATAAGAAGAGAGATTAGGATTCAAAGAAAGGAATGCCCCTGCAGGGACACAGCAAGATGGCCGTCTGCAAGCCAGAAAGAGAAGCCTCAGAAGAAGACAAACCTGTCAATGCCTTGATCATCTAGCCCTTAGAACTGTAAGAAAATAAGCTGCTATTGATTAAGCCATCCAGTCTGTAGCATTTTGTTATGGCAGCCTTGCCAAACTAATATAAGGGTTAGATGTTACCAACGGTCAGTGCAGCAAAACAATTAATAAAAGCTAAGCACATGTTTTCCAAAAAGAATTAAGGCAGCATTATTTTGGGGGAAAAAACAACTCTTACTTTCTAAATACCTCATAAAATTAAATGCAATAGTGACTACCCATGGGAGACAAAAATAAATAAATCCAGCAATTAAAACACCTATTTTAACTAGGCACAGTGGCACATGCCTGTAATCTCTGAGACTTGGGCGGCTGAGACAGAGAGGATCACAAGTTCCAGGCCAGCCTCAACAACTTAGCAAGACTCTGTCACAAAATAAAATATAAAAATGGGCTGGGGATGTAGCTCAGTGGTAGGGTAGGTTCAATTTCCAGTGTAAATACATACATACATACATACATACATACATACTATTTTTCCTAACTACAAATACAACCAGAAAATATATAAAGTAAAGACAGCATAAGACTAATAAAGACTAGCTAAAGACAACAATAAATAAAAACTATCTCTGAGGATATATAACTACTAAATATTATACTATATAAACGTCACTATAACAAATTAAGAATCCCTTCTTAAAACTTCTCAGGCTCTTTCATATTGCACAGGTAACAGAAAAGGGAAAGAAATTATGGAACCACAAGTGATTTTATTTCTTTTTCTTCTACTTTATTTCCCCATTTTACTAAAGTGAAAGTAAGCAAAAATCCTAAAACCTAGAAGAAACCTTAAAAACCTTACTGAAAGCCGGGTGTGGTGGCACACGCTAGTAATCCCAGTACTTGGGAGGCAGAGACCTGAGGATCTGGGTTCGCAGCCAGCCTCAGTGACTTAGTGAGGCCCTCTGCAACTTTGTGAGACCCGGTTTCAAAATAAAGTATTAAAATATAGGGCCAGGGGTGTAGTTCGGAAGTAGAACACCCCTGGGTTCAATCCCTGGTACCGCAAAAAAAAAAAAAAAAAACAACCTTACTGGAAGTTAAGAAAGAAAAACCATTGAAGCAATTAGCTAGGAACTAAATCGAAAGGATATATGGGTGATAAATGTGATCACAAGCATACAAGCCAGAAAAGAAGAGAGCAATTTTCTCTGCTTGGTCCCCTTTTCCTTTGCAGAAGAGTGTTCCACCATTCTCTCCCACCAGTGTTCTCTAGAGAAGTGAGCAATGAAGAATGAAACATCGATTTTTAGGACATCCCAACCTCTAACACCAACATAATCTTATTCACTGTCCTAATGGAAACTTAGTTTGTTTCTCTTAAGCACAAGATGCCAGAGTCCCCTACCCAACCACCTTTGGTCCTGACCTGCTCTTTCAAACTAAAAACAAGAAAACAGGATCCTGATATTAAAGCCAAAGGTTTTACTCCTCTTATTTAACAGAAAAGGTAGTCTTCAACAGCAAACACATATGTCTTTCGTGTTAACATGGGCAGAGAGCTAATAACTGAGGTTCAGAGAAAAGAGAAAATAAAAACCATAGGCACTGCTCCCACCTGATGTAATATTCAACTTCTCACACGACTATCATAAAGACCTACTGAAAATTCTGATATAAATTACATATTTCTTCCCAAATTCCTCTGCTTTTAACCAAACTAGTAAAGATTTGAGAGAGCTAATATCATAACACAACATTTACCCTCAAAATATACTCACTTCTATGAGTTAGTTTAACTCTACCTCCTCCATATGTGAATTCAAAAATGATCCATTAACATGTATTACCACATACATCTTAGAAATTAAGAAATTATTTTTTGCTCAACATCAAGAGAATTGGTTCAAAATAATGCTGAATTAGCAAAATTTTTATAGACTAAGCTGAAAACTAATACTCGTTCCAAAAACATTTTTCTTAATTTACATAGTTCTTCATTACCTAGTTACCTGCGGCTCTCTAGCTTTGAGTATTAGGATACTGACTTTATTTTTACATAAGTGACATCTTGTGGTGTTAAATGGTATAACTTTTCCTTTTATGTTAAAAAAAAATGCCTGTTTTAAATTTCAAGGAAGACAGAATATATAACTGAAAAGTTAAAGCAAATCTAGCTGGGCGTTGTGACACATACTTGTAATCCCAGTACTTGGGAGGCTGAGACTGGAGGATCTGGGTTCACGGCCAGCCTCAGCTGCTTATTGAGGCCCTCTGCAACTTAGTGAAACCCTGTTTCAAAATAAAGAATAAAAAATAGGGCTGGGGGTGGAGCTCAGAGGTAGAATGCCCCTGGGTTCCATCCCCAGTACCGCCAAAAAAAAAAAAATTAGAGCAAATCTTAAATTTTTTATAGATCTAAAATCCACAACTCATTAAAACCTTCCACTCCTTTTAAAAATAATTTAAGTTAAGAGAAAATTAAAACTATGTGCAAAGCACCTGAGAAAGGTCCAAGAGCCATTACTAGTCCACAAACTTCTGTTACTAACCTATTAAGAGACATGAAATTCAGAATAAGCAAATTCAGAAACATGATGAAACAATTTGACAGTATAATTTTATGTCTGTTAAATCTAATAAAAATTATGACTTGTATTTTAAATGCTTTTTCATTTTATTTTTCTAGTAATTTATTTTTGTTATATTTTATAGAAGTAGCCACCCATGATAGACTGAAAATTTTAAAGAAAAAAAAAGGCCCTTCATCAGTTTGGGAACACTATACTACACAATTATCTTTTTCTTTCTTTTTTTGGTCAGTTTCATTGAGGTACTGCTTACAATAAAATTCATCAATTTTAAGAGTGCAATTTGGTGAGTTTTCAAATATGTATAAAAATCACTACAACAACCATGGTATGGTACATTTTTATCTCTCCAGAAGTTTGTTCATGCCCGTTTGTAGACAGTCTCTTCACACTCTGCTCACCCCCAATACCTCTGGATCAACTTTCTATCACTATGACTTTGTCTTCTCTAGAATTTCATATGAGACCATACAGCATTTGATATTTTATATCTGTCTTCCTTCACATATGATAGGTGATCCATTCATTCTGTTACATCTATCAGTAACTCTTCCTTTTTAACTTAAATTACATAGCTCCACCAGTTTATTTACCTATCAATAATGAATGTATATTTGGTTCCCTTCCAGTCTTTTGCTATCATGAGTAGAGATTCTATGAATAATTTTTTATTTATTTTAAATGACACATAAAAATTGTATCTATTTGTTGGGTTCCATGTGATGTTTCAATACACGTGTACATGCTATACTGTTCAAATCAGGGTAAGCAATATCTATCTCTGCAAATGTTTATCATTTCTTCATGGTGAAGAAAATTCAAAATTCTTTCTTCTGGCTTTTTTAAAATATTCAGTACATTATTACTGTCTAATAACACTACTTAGTTACCTTCTTTTTCCTCAAAACAGTTACCAAAAGTTGCACAGCACAGAAAGCAACACCTGTAACTTAAATCCAGGAATGATGAATTGGGAAGTGATAAGGAACAGTGACTTCCAAATGGAGGAACATCCTGAAAAGATGTACTAAAATCTTTGAGGGGAGAACTTGACCTTCTCTAAATCCTGCCAGAAGGTTCTAACACCTGAGCACCTGTTTAGGCTTTAAGAACCACTCAATGGAAGATGGTACTATTCCAACTGGCACACTGCACACATGAATGGACATGCAGGAAAAGAAAGCTAGGAACTGCAGTCAGAATTTACCTTTTTCTTTTAATGTTTTTATAAATACTTTTACTGGTGCATTATAGTCTCACATCATAATGCAGTTCATAGTGGTAGTGACATAACATGCACACAGCACTTAGTGAGTTTTCCCCTGGCTCCCTCCCCACTCCCCCCCTTCCCAATACAAGATGAGATTGGCATTGGTATTCTCACATATGTACATAATGTCCACAGAAATGTTTCCCTCATTAATTCCCCCCCACGCCCTCCTCTAGACCACCTCCCCTGCTCCACTGGGGTTTTTCTCCCATTATCTAAAGTAGTCCCTCTTGTATCCTAGTTACTCCCTAGCTTCCGCAAGAGAGAAAACATGACCCTTCACTTCCTGTGACTGGCTAATCTAACGTAATGTTCTCTAAGTCCATCCATATTCCTGCAAATGACATAATTTTGTTCTCCTTTATTGCTGAGTAGAATTCCATTGTGTGTATATCCCATAATTTTGTAATCCATTCATCTGTTGATGGACACCTAGGCTGGTTCCATAATTTGGCAACTGTGAATTGTGCTGCTATAAACATGGATATTCATGTATTACTAGCATATTCTGATTTCAGTCCCTTTGGAAAGAATTTACCTTTTTCTAGTACTACATAACCAAATAATAAGTTTATGTGTACAACATGAAGGCTTAGTAATTCTTTCAGTTTAGTTAGGGCCTACACTTCCCTTGGAGTACACCCAGAATCTTGTATAGCTTGGGGCGGCACAATGCATTCACTTAATAAGGACAAGAGTGAGTAAAAACAAAAAACTCCAGCTACCATTGCTAGAGTTTTAAACCTCACTCATCCATCTATTAACTCTCCAAAAGGAGGAACCATAGATTATCTAAGTAAATATGAACATTTTATTCTATACTGTTCACAAGATTAAAAAGGAAGTCTAGCACGCTTGTAATCCCAGTACTTTGGGAGGTGGAGACCGGAGGATCCAGGTTCACGCCAGCCTCAGCTCGCTCGCGCGCTCTCTCTCTCTCTCTCTCTCTCTCTCTCTCTCTCTACTTAGTGAGGCCCTCCGCAACTTCGTGAGACCCGGTTTCAAAATAAAGTATAAAAAATAGGGCCGGGGGTGTAGCGCGGAGGTACAACGCCCCTGCGTTCAATCCCCGGTACCGCAAAAAAAAAAAAGGAATAGTCTATATAGTTATATAACCTATAGCCATGTCCTCAACCCTTAGTGATCTTTCTTTTCTCCCTTCTTCCCCTATTAAAACGTCTCTCATGCAGGAAAATAAATAACCTCTTAATTTAAAAATATGATGCAAAAATCACATGAATACTTTTAGATTATTGCTCTGCCTGAATCCAGTGGACCACCACACTTCTGCCTTGAAATTCCTTCTTCCCTTAGATTCTGTAACTCTATCCTCAACATATTACATCATGAGGTGATAGGAAAAGAGTGAGAGAGAATGCAGAAGAGAAAAGAGGCAATTTTAAATAGAATAGTCAAAATAGGCCAAGTAAAAAAAAGGACATCTGGATAGTGATTAGAAAATGAGGGAGTTAGCCTTGCAGACATTGGAGGCAGGGATACCACAAGGAGGAAGAGCGCTCCAGGTAAAAGACGCAAGTCAAGGATATAAATAATAATCAAGACTTTTGTGCATGAAATAACCATTGGAAGGTTTTGAACAGACGAGAGTTATGATCTAATATATTTAACAAGGTAATTCAGGCTGCTATGTTCAGAATTCAGTGTAAGGACTTCTAGATCTGCACATGACACTGTGCCTTGTAACAGACTAAACCTGCCACAGAAAGTAACTATAAAAGCTGGGGGTGGAAGGGAGAATACATACACACTCAAACAAGTATATACAATAAAAACTCTTCTTTTGTGTGTGACACTGGGGATTGAACCCAGGGCATTCTACCTCTGAGCTACACCCCCAGCCCTATTTTATTTTTATTTGGAAACAAGGTCTCACTAGGTTGATGAGATTCTCACTACTTGCTGAGACTGTCCTCGAACCTGTGATCCTCCTATCTCAGCCTCCCAAGTACTGGGATTACAAGCGTGTGCCACCATGCCCAGCTTAATAAAAATTTTCTGAAGGCACTGGAGGCAGGACTTACCGCAAGCAAGGACCACAATCCTGGAAAGAAACGCACACAAAGTGAGCTCTTCGTTCATACCAGCTTTTTCTCTGAATGCAATTCCCAAATTGCCATGTGAGAGAATAGAACCCCAAAAGTCACAATCTTACATGACTGAGGACACAAATATTGAAGTTCAGGACTATCAGAGTGACTGGAACCTGAAGGGCAAAATCACAGAGGAGGGAACCAAAATAAGGCACACAAAAATATGTGTACAGACTCCCTTCAAGTAGTTGGCTACATTTTCGCAGGGCAGGATTCCAAGAAGCCCAACAGAAGACAGCATTTGGGATGTTAAATACCTGGATGGAGATTTCAGCAACCCCACACTGCTGGGCAGAGGAACTAGAATGCAAGTTTCTCCTAAGTAGAGAGGCGCTGGTGAACACCCTGGACTTTTCAAGAAGAGCCAAACAGAGGAACAAGCCAAACAAACTCTCACTCTGGGGGTAAGAAAAGGTTTTTTAAGCTAAAATTCAAGCCAGGCATGGTAGTGCATGCCTGTAATCCCAGTACTTGGGAGATTCAGATGGGAAGATTGCAGGTTCAAGGCCAGCCCTTTGTAATTTAGCAAGACCCTGGTATAAAATAAAAATAATAAGGGCTCAGAGGTAGAAAACCCCTGGGTTCAATCCTATTACACACACACACACACACACACACACACACACACAGCCTAAAATGGAGCTTCAACAGGATAAAAGCCTGTCAGAAAAAAAATGCAACCCTCTTGGAAAAATGTATTTTCCATAGCCCCATCGATTTTTTTATCCTAAATATATAACATCTAGTCAAAACTTATGGGATACACTTACAAAAAATAAATGAAGAAAGTAAAGAAGAAAGGGAGGAAGGGGGAACAACAGAAATAGACCCATTGGTGATTTATAAACTATAGTTATCAGAGACTTTAAAATAATTATACCTAATATGGTTAGAATAATATAGGAAAAGATGGACAAAACAGATGAAACAACAGAAAATGTAAACAAGTAGAATCTTTACAAAATAACTGGATATTCAGAACTAAACATAAAGAATCTGAAATTAAGAACCTATTTTATAGGTTTAATAGCAGATCAGAAATGGAAGACCGGATTACTGAACTTGAACGTAGGTCAATAAAATATATAGACTGACACATAGGGGAAAAAAAGAATGAAAGACACAGAGTAGGACATCAGAGATATAGGGAGATAGTCAAAATTTCTAACATACCTCTAAGTAGAGTCCCAATAAGGGAAAAGAAAAAGAAAGACTGAGACAAAAGCAATATTTGAAGAGATTATGATTCAGATTTATTTCAAACTGCCAAGACTTATATATTTAAATATCTTAGGGTAAACATGAAGAAAACTACACCAGATACAGCATAAACTGTTGAAAACCAAAGACAATGAGAAAAATCTGAAAAGCATATAGAAAATAAAGACTATAAGAGAGAGGTCAGCAAACCTTTTCTATAAAGGGCCATTTTAGGGCTATGGGCCATACCATCTCTGATGTAACTACTCAACTCTGCCATTATAGCTGAAAGAAGCCACAGACAACACATACACACATGGGCATAGCTGTGTCCTTTTAAAGCTTTATTTATACAAAAGCCAGGCACTTTGCCTGCCCCTGCATTAAAAGGACCAACAATAATACTGATATAGTCAACTTTTCTTTTTTTTTTTGTTTTTATTGGTGCATTGTAGTCTCACATCACAATGAGTATCAGTTTGGTGTTAACATACATGCACACAGCTCTTGGTGTCCCTCCCCCCCACCTCCCCCCACATGTAGCACTGAGAATGATGTTGGTATAATCTCATATATACATATTGTTTACGACAGTAATTCCAAAGATTCACTTCTTTCTTACCCTTACCCTTCCCTTGTACCCCTTCCCTTGCACCACTGAGGGTTCTCCATTGTCATTGGAGTCCCTTTTGTGTCCCCACTACTCCCTAAGTTGTGCATATTAATGAAAACATATGTCCCTTCTTTTTTTGTGATTGGCTAATCTCACTTAACATAATGTTGTCCAGATCTTTCCATTTTCTTAAAAATGCTGTTATTTTGTTCTTCTTTATTGCTGAGTAGAATTCCATTGTGTGTATTTCCCATAATTTTGTAATCCATTCATCTGTTGATGGACATCTAGGTTGGTTCCATACTTTGGCCACTGTGAATTGTGCTGCTATGAACATGGGTATGCATATATTACTGTTGTTTTCTAGATTCAATCCCATTGGTATGATACCCAGTAGTGGTATAGCCGGATCATATGGTGGATCCATTCCGTTTTCAGAGGAATCTCCACACTGATCTCCACAGTGGTTGAACTAGTTTGCAATCCCACCAACAGTGTAGAAGAGTCCCAATTTCCCCACATCCTCGCCAACATTTGTTGTTGTTTGACTTCTTAATGCTTGCCATTCTAACTGAGGTCAGATGAAATCTTAAGAGTAGTTTTGATTTGCATCTCCCTGATTGCTAATGATGTTGAACATTTTTTCATGTATCTATTGGCCATTTCTCTCTCTTCTTTCGTGAAGTGTCTATTCATTTCAGTTGCCCACTTCTTGATCGGACTGTTTGTTTTCTTAGTGTAACGTCTTTTAAGTTCTTTGTATATCCTACATATTAGACCTCTGTCAGAGGGATAGCTTGCAAAGATCTTTTTCCATTTCACAGGCTGTCTCTTTAAGCTCTTGATGATTTCCTTTGATGAGCAGAAGCTTTGTAGTTTAATGCTATCCCACTTACTAATTCTTGTTTTAATTTCCAATGCTTTAGAGGGCTTGTTGAGGAAGTTTCTACCTGTGCCTATGTGATGGAGTGTTGGACCTATGGCTTCTTCTAATAATTTCACAGTCTCTGGTCTAACTTCCAGGTCTTTGATCCATCTCAAGTTGACTCTTGTGCAGGGTGAGAGGTAAGGATTCAGCTCCATTTTTCTACAGGTAGATAACCAGTTTTCCCAGCACCATTTGTTGAAAAGACTGTCCTTTCTCCAACGTATGTGTTTGG
>PVJS01064111.1:0-10315 GCA_004027185.1 Glis glis | reverse complement strand
GTGAGACCCGGTTTCAAAATAAAGTATAAAAAATAGGGCCAGGGGTGTAGCGCGGAGGTAGAACACCCCTGGGTTCAATCCCCAGTATCGCAAAAAAAAAAAACTATAAACAACCCAGTCTTCCACCAACACACACAATGGATAGACAAGTGGATAAATGAAATGTGGTATACACATACAATGGAGCTTTACTTAGCCATAAAGAAGACCAAAATCACGTCATTTGTAGGAAAATAGATGGAACTAGAGAATATCACACTAAGGGAGATCAGCCCATCTCAGAAAGTCAAGAGTCTTGTGTTTTCTCTCATTTGAGGAAGATAGAGAAAAGAAGAAAGAAAAGGGACTTCAGATAAACAAGGAGAGAGATCAGTAGAATAACAAAGAGGATCAGGGGAGGGAGAAAGGGTGGAAAGGAAGCTTGAGGAAGGAAACAGATCAAGTAATGTTATGTTCAATATGAAGGTCTCATTGCCAATCTCACTAACAGGTACAGACAGGGAAGTGGAGCAGGTGGGATCCAGAGATAAACACACCAAGTGGTAGGTACATATGCACATGTAAAACTTTGAAAGTCACTGTGACATACAATCACAATGCACCAATAAAATTATAAAAATGGGCAAATTGTTGAATATATAACAGCAATAGAAGTATTTAACTTTCTACACTTCAAGTTAGTGTATGTCACGGGAGGTATAATTTGTCTGAAAAAGGAACTATGCATGATTCTTAACCTTTTAAGCCCCAAGTTTTCAATTCTGTGACTATTTCAACAAAATGGACACAGGTGCATTAAAATACATTGGAAATCATAATCTAGAACTAATATACCCTTTATTAGCATTAAGAACATAAATACAAATTGTTCTATAAACATGACCCTGGGAAAACACAGTATCTTTTAGATATGCATGGCATCTCTTAAAAAGGGCATTGGGCATATACGATATCCAGTCATACCTAACACAATACACAGAGAAGTGACTTGAATGACCTGTGCCACAATTATTTTGGGTGGAAAGGAGTAAACCATTTCAAACAAAGGGTTACATTACAGTTTTGATAATATGCTGTCTGTTCTGCATGAAATGGCTTGTTTTGACATTGTTGTTGTGCTTGCTCTTTGAGAATGACATGGTTTCTCATGTTAAATCTAATGTCTTGAACATTAGTAGATCAAGGGTTTTAAGTTTTCTTCCTCCTGATGTTTTCTCATTGCATCATTTTGGGTATGATAAGTAGATATTTCTTTTGAAATCTAAAAAAATTAAAAATTCTTTCTTGTCTTTGTTCACAAATTTGTGAGTAATTCATGCATTTATGATACACAGATAACATTCAAGTGAACAAAGGCCAATGCTATTTTTTTACCACTAATAAAAGTGGAATAGTTGGAAACCAACCAATTGTGCCTATCCATATCATCATTGAAATAGTTTTCTGTAACACAATACCTGTGGTTGAAGCATATTAGCTCTACTCTATTTCTTATTTTTTTCTTCCATCAGTGTTATTGGTTTTAGAGGACACTCCTATAGTCTGTTTTTCCTTATGGCGCCTATAACCTGGAATCCAATATGTTGAAGGTATGCCAACAAGTCATAACCAGTGAATGGATTGTGATGTAAATTCGCTACTATTTTAAGCATTTGTAGAACTACCTTACTCGAAAGGAAAAGATTATTGTTGTATCCTTCTCCAGCACTGTTTCCACAACAAGACAAAATTACAATATCGTGATATTCCATTGTGCCCAGAATTACAACTAATTCTTATGGACCTGCCTCTTATAAACCATGTCACAATAATGATTGAAAGAATTGTTTAGGAAAAGTACAAAACACAAGTCACAACTTGTCAATAAATATCTACAATTAGAAACACATTATAGTTTGTCAGGCAGCAGGGCAGGACACTGTGCATTACTATGCAGTACACAACATACCAATGTTGTCCTTATAGGACAGCTATTTCCTACCATTGCTAATTTGAAATACAGTACATTCTTTGAGATCAAATACTTATAGTAAATACTTTCTTGAATGTATTTCTTTATTGCACACCAGTTATGTCCATAATATTGGTTCAGTTGAACAATCTGAACAAACACATAAATTTTTTAAGTTTATGCCATTTTTCACAACAAATTTAAAAATATTTTCAAATGCTCTAATTATTCACCTTTTACTTTTCTCAAAAAAATAGACTTCAAGAAAACATAATTATTTCAAAGTTACAATAAATGGTATGTTTGCTGCTCAATTTAAGTTTTTATAGGTGTTCTACCTATGGGGTGGTGGGACAAAATAAGTTGAACTCTAGTTGGCAATATGACTGCTAAGGCACTTAGGAATGAAATATGGCATTAGATTTGTCCAGAATGACAGAACCAATAATATACAGAGACATAGACATAGATTTATAGATGTATTAGGAGACTAATTAAGGCAATTGGTTTATGCAATTCTAGCAGCTAGGAAGTCCCATGACAGTCCATTTGTAGGCTGAAGACCCTGTGTTCAATCCAAGTCCATCGGCCTCAGAAACATTCGGAAGTCACTGATGTAACTTTCAGTCTAAAGCCAAAACCCTGAGAACAGGGGCCGGCTAGTCTTGAGTCACAGATTCCAAAGGCCTGTGAATGTGGAATTCTGTTCTCCAAGGACAGGAGAGAGTCTGTCTCAGCTCTGGGAGAAGAGACCAACCCACCTTCTTCATTTGTTCACTCAGGGGCCCCTTCCATTTGGATAATGGCCGCCCACCTTTCCTGCAGCTCTTCCCCCTAGTCTTCTCAGCCTCACGTGCTAATCTGGGAAACACACTCAAAACACAATCACACTTCACCAGCTTTCTAGGTATTCCTTAATCCAGTCAAATAGACGCCTAAAATTAATATTCACAATACATATTAGGAATTAATGTCAATTTCATTACAATGAATCTAAAACCACACGTATCGATGGGTAGTTAGGGAGCTGCACATGTATACGATAAAACAAATATGATAAAACGTTAATAATTATTTATGTTTTGGGAATATGTATGTTCAGAAATACAACTATTTAAAATTTAATATATTTTTTAAAATATTAATGATAAAGTATTGGGAAGTAAAAGAAACAATACCACAAAAAGAAATAAAACCTTTCTACTGTTATGTCTACATATGAATATCTATATCTATCTATCTCTATATATATCTATATCAGATATTACATGTTATGTTAAGTGAAAGAAATTGTACATGAAATATATATATTTTATGATACGATTATGAAGATCAAGAAAGCGTAATACTAATGCATGATAATATAAAGCAGAAAGATGGTTGTCTATGGGTAGTGGCAGTGGTCTGGAAAAGGTCAGGAGTATCCTTTTAGTGGTGTACACATGCCCATAATCTGTCACTTGCAAACTTTAAAATGTTTTAAATGTGTATCAACTTATATTAAATGATGAAGAATGCACACAGAAGATGTGTGCATATAGGAATGTATTACTTTGAATCCTACTATAATTGTAATTATATTGCATCAAAAAGACTCGTAAAAACAGACTACTCAGAAAAGAAAGACGTAAATTTAGTTAAAGATCTTAAAGTTCACTGGAATAGAAGAATATTACAAAAGTATTAATACTAGAATCCTATTGCTTGATGTATCTAAATTTTATTTTGTAATCTCTACAACCATGAAAAGAATAATAAAATATGTATAACTACCAAGCTATCAAAGAACATTATTATAAATAAATAGACAAGATGGAGATATAAAGTAATAAAACATTAAACTTAAGATAACGATATATTAGTCTTAGGGACTCAGGGCTGAATCGATGGTATATGCAATCTTCTTTGAAGTATCTAAAAAATAAAATGAAATTATGCCTGGAGAGATAGACGGAAAGACATTTGAGTAAGTTATAAGCTCATTATAGCAATATTAAAGATAAAAGTTACATTTGGGCCCATATATGTAAATAATTTTATAAAATCATATTAACTAAAAAAAGTAAATATCAGACTGAGTTTAAAAAGAAAAAATATCTTCTAACAAACCACTTTAAATATAAAAATATAGAAGAAAGGAAATGATGCTAAAAAAAACACACACTCAACAAAAGATGGCTGATGTAGCAATAATAATGGTGGGCATGGTGGTACATGCCTGTAATCGCAGTACTTGGAGGATGAGATAGGAGGATCAGATCACAGGTTCAAAGCCAGCCTCACCAACTTAGTGAGACCTTGCTACAAAATTTGAAAAATAAGGGCTGGGGGTGTACCTCAAAGGTAGAATGCCCCTGAGTTCTCAGCTGATTTTTACTAAACCTTTATAGAAGAACGAAGGCTGGGGTGTAGCTCAAAGGCAGCTGATTTCTACAAAACCTTTATAGAAGAACTAAGTCCAATGCTTCTCAAATTAGTCTATGAAATAGAAAGAGATTGAATTCTTCCAAATTCATTCTAAGAAGTAGGTGTCACCTTAATACCAAAACCAAACAAATATACCTCAAGAAAAGAAAACGATGGACCATTATCTTTGATCAACATAGATGCAAAAATTCTAAACAAAATAGTAGTGATACCTATTCAAAACCACATCAAGAAAATTGTACTCCATAAATGTATATAATTAAAATAGAAAAATAATCTACATGTTTGTCAGCATGGAAGTGGAAGAAGGTGAAAGGAATGCAGGCCCAAAGGACATTTTTACACTGGGAATACAGACTGGGAAAGTTTGTTATTTTAAGTCAGAGCCTCCTGCTTAAAGGTGCTGGGGGACAAGTGGCTGTTAATGAAGCAAAAATATTTTTATTTGACTTGGAGGGAGTCAGCACTCCCTTCAGTTGTGGTGACTTTAATTCTGTTCTCCTGTTCTGAATTTATTGTACTGGCAATACCTTGTTGAGGCCTATTTTGCAAATGTCCCTGTTTCTTTCATCTCCTTTCCCTCACCTGTCAGTCTGCAATCAAAAGTGTCTTTTCCTAGGCTTGGAGCAACATCTGCCACATCATTGTATCTTAGCAATCCTGGGCATAGTTTCACAGAAAGTCATGATGTCCATTTTCCTCCAGTGAAAGTTGGAACAATATTGACTAAAATAAACACAAAATAAGTTATATGATCCAGAATGTACAGGACATGCCGGTGATATGATATGATATCAGAAGCAAATTCTTTTCATGACTCTGACCAGAAACCAGTCTTCAATTTGAAAAATTTGAATGCTCAATTAGCCAATCATTGGTACAGATCTACTAGGTGGTACAATTATAAACCCCTCTTATATATGAAGGCACTAAGTCAGGAGATGTTAACTTTCCCTAAGAGAACTGATCAATTTTACCTTGAACCAAGGTAGTCTAGTTTAAACTCTGCTTTTTAGCTAGTTTTTTACAGCTTCTTATATACATAGAACACAAAATGTATACAAATATATGCTTATGTTCTGTTTTTCATTGCTTACCATCTAACTCCCTTTTGCTGAAAAACATGCTAATTTCAGGACCTCTGAGTTATTTTGGACCTCCAAGTTACTTAATCAAACATAATTTAAATGTAAAATACGTTTATCTGAAATATTAAAAAGTCTTTGACTTTATTGCCTTGGTTTTTTTAAACAACAGAATATAATTTACTGAGTGAGTAAGTCTTTATTCACTAGCTTTTCAACTTTTACCCTTTGATCACATAGCAGTGGTATCTATGTTGGGGGATGTAATGTTACAGATGTTATGTGACAGAGCACGTTCATTCAAGGAAAATGCCTGGGTTAGAATCTTAACTCAGTGACTTCTTAGCTCAACAAGGTCAGACAAGTTACATAAACTTCCATAATGCCAATTTTCCCATATTTAGAGATAAAAATGATAATTCATGCTCCATCTTAAATTATTAAGTAAAATAAGGCAAGTAAAAATGATAAAAAATCACATACAGCATTGTGAGACAGGGAAAACAATCAATAATCAATAAATGAGACTTGGAACGGTGTGTGGCACTGTACTACGTACTTTTAAAAGATTCAGAAGAAGGAGGTATGGTCTGGCACTCATAAGTCTTCCATTCTAGGTGTTTAAAATTCAAAATAAGAGCAAATATAAAACAGAATTCATTACAATGGTCTCTTAAACCTGGTCTCTAGCTACTTCAACATCAGTAGTCCATAAGACTTATGGTCACTTTTTATATTCCAGGCATAACGAATTATTTGAATGATTTAAATCTTTTTAAGGCCACAGGTGCTTCTTTCTGGTAGGAATGGCTAACCTGTCTCTCTCTGGTATACATGCAAATGCTTAACAATCCTCTGAGTTCTAAGTTAATTGTAATTTTTTTCTACTAACTTATTTTGATCTGTTTGCAATTTTAATCTGTCATTTCTTTGAATCACTACACTACCTTAACAGATCATTATTCTATCACCATCAAACTAAATTGGAAAACCACACATTCCATTTAAAATTCCTGTGTCTAAATCATCACTCTAAAAGTTACTAGACAAATGACCAGGGGGTAAGTTACTTAAACTCTGTATGCTTTGGTCAACTCATCTAGAAAACGAAGTCAAGACTTCTACCAAAATATTACTAGGTGCATGAGATAATATTGGCTGAAACTAGGGTATAACCAATAATAGCTAACATTCTTCAGTGTTTATTAAATATCAGACTTTTTCCAAACTCTTGGAAAAACTTCTTCCAAACTCTCTTTAATGACTAATGCAAATTCAATAACAGTTGTGTTATTTTCCATATATCATAGTTGAGAAATTTGAAGTCCAGAGAATCTGTAAAGTCATAAAAAATAACCATAACTTTGAGCCTAATAATGTTGCTAAAATTTCCACACCCTTCACTGGTACAGAAATTATAATTTTCAAAGCATGATCTAAGATGCACAGAGAAATATGTAACAGAAAGTAATAATGATAATGATATTTTAACTTTATGCCATTCATTTTCAGAGAGATAATTTAAGGGTGGCATGTTTTCTTCTTTTGGTTTTCATGAATGAGAAAATAATGGTTTGAATTTAAAGAAGCAACAAACATTTATTTCTAATTCTCATCTGAGCTCACAAAATTGCATTATGCCTCATCAGTAAGGAAGTAGACACACTCTCATGTCTGAACTTGATCAGGCTTGAAAAGCCACATTTTCTGATTTCTTAATAGGCATCACTGGTTGGTTTATAAATTCAATCTATTATAATGAGTTCACAGAGGAAAATTATGTTGCTTAATATTATTCAACCTGAATGAAGAGTTCATCAACAGTTATTTTGCAAATCAACTATGTATGCTATGTTTTACATAATCATGTAAATTACTGTTTTATATATCCATTCTATGCAGTGAATAATATTTAAAATAACTCACCACTTGTTGTCAAGGTTTAAATTACAAGGGCATGTAGCAGCTGTCTTATGATAATGTAAAAAAAACCTGAAAAACACAAAGTATCAGGTACACTTAGAAACTATATATAGAGAGAACAAACAGTTTATTCTCATCTTAAGGTAAAATAAATTTCATAAGCTATGATAAAGAAAAAATACTTAAACTTGAACCTAGAGACTGATATGAGAAGACATTGATTACATTCTCAGAAAATATGATTATATAATACTATCATGCCTATGATATAAAAATAATATGTAGTTATGAAGTATCTGCCACTTCATAGAAGCTTTAGAGAAGCATATAAATCATACCAGAGTTTAATACTACCCACTATTGTTAAATATGTATGTGTGCATGTATATATCTATAGGTGTATATATTATATATATATCATACAGTTGGTTCTCTGTACTCTCTGTTAAGATTATGATATAGAATATCACTAACTCACTTTAATATCCCTCTAATTCTAAAGTTCATTAGCCATGGGTCATAATTCTGTTTGCATAATCTACTATCCAATTTTTAATCAGGCCTATAATTTTACAAAAAAACTACAGCACAGCTTTTGGTTACTCAAACAAACACAATGTTTTCCATTCATACAACTTTCAAAATAAGCCCACCTAGCATAAGGTAAAAGACTCACATAAGCTGGGCGTGGTGGCGCACGCTTGTAATCCCAGTATTTGGGAGGCGGAGATCAGAGGATCCGTGTTCGTGGCCAGCCTCAGCTACTTAGTAAGGCCCTTCTCAACTTTGTGAAACTTCGTTTCAAAATAAAGTATAAAAAAATAGGGCCGAGGGTGTAGCTCGGAGGTAAAATACCCCTGGGTTCAATCCCTGGTACTGCAAAAAAAAAAAAAAAAAAAAGAGTCACATAAGATGGAAACAGCCTTTTGAAGATCTGGAGTGGGAGAAAAACACATAGGAGAAAATGTGAGTATGAAAGCACTTTGTGCTTGAAAAGAAAAAGAAAAGAACCTTGCATTTATGCAGATTTGGGGTGGGGATATTACTGCCTCAGAAGATATATGTGAGACAATGAGGTCAGAAAAATCATTGACAAGAGTTGAGCTTGATCCTCGATGGTCATGGTAATGAATTTGTAATTCACTTTATGAAGATGAGAAGCTATTAAGAGTTTGCTGTTTTTCATTTTTTTAGAGAGAGTAGGATCTAAGGTATATAAATTCAGCTCTCGCTTTTGTCTGATTACATTTTAGGATTTCCATAGAGTATTTATTATCTATTGCAGCAAGAAAGGCAAAAGCTAGAGGTATTCTGACTAGGGTCGCTGCAAGGAAGGCTGTGAAAGAGTTTGGAATCATAAACAATTGAACTTCTGATGGATTAGATGTGGGAGAAAAAGGTAAAAGGAGGAAATTATGACTGGTTTTAGTCTTGGGCAAATAGACACATAAGTGAACCGATTACTTGAATAAGAAATCCCTAAGAAAAATGGACTCTGGTCAGAGGTGGGAATTAATTGGTATGTTTGGTATAAGTGTGAGATGCTTCTTAAACATAGGTGTGCCAGGATCTCACCCTCTTGATGGTGTCTATGAGAAAAGACCCTCTTTACTCTCCTAATCTTGGGATGAACGTACCTCTGGTTTTCCCCCCTTCCTTGAAATTTTGAAAGGTTCTTACGTTATTTGCAGGAAAATGGATGGGCCTGGAGATCATTATGTTAAGTGAGATCAGCCAGTCACAGAGAGTGAAGGGTCATATGTTTTCTCTCATATGTAGAAACTACAGAGTAATTGGGATACAAGAGGGACTTTAGATAATGGAGGGGAAACGCCAGTGGACCTAGGGTGGTACTCTTGGGGAGGGTGTAGGGTGAGGGGAGGATAGGGAAAATTAATGAAGGAAACACTTCCACTGACATTATGTACATATGTTAGAATACCAATACCAATCTCAATATTTTGTATGGGGAAGGGAGGATTGGGGAGGAAGCTAGGGGAAAATTCACCAGGTGCTGTGGGCATGCATGTCACTATCACTATGAACTATATTATGATGTGAGACTAATGCACCAATAAAAGTATAAAAATAAGATAAAAATAAAATAGATAAAAATAAATGTGCTTAGAAATTAACTTTTATTCACCCTACCTTTCTCACTTGCAACAATTCCCATTCCAAGGTATTAGTCCAGCATTTTTGAAAGGAAAAAAAAATCATTCTCTTTTGCAAAATTTCTGTCATACACTGGTATGTTTGTTAGTCAAAGATTACTAATTTTCATACAACATTTTAAAATATATATATGTTGAATTCTTTTCATTGTTGTTAAACTCAGTTTACCTTCAACCTTTCCATACAGCTTCTTGAACAGCCAACCAACTTATTTATTCCATTTTGATAGTACATTATATTGGTCTGACCATGCACAAGCATCATGCTATTTTCAATATAACATATAATAATGACTTATTTATATATTTGCCCAATTATTTAATGTGGGTTAGTGTTACATTCACAACACAGTTTTATAAATTTAGTAATGACAGGATAGAGTTTTATGATCTTTTTATCCCCTATAAAACTGAGCATCTCATTGGTAAATAGCAGGCACTCAATTTTTTTGTGTTCAATTGAACCTCCAACTCCACAAAGAATGATGGATATACTTTGAGATAAATATTTGGATATATTTTTACATATAACTTGTAACTTTACTTGACACATTTCTTCTTTATTTGATATTCTTTATTTCTTATTGTTTTAGTCAACAATGTTTTACTGTCAAAAGTGTCAGGAAAGGTTTATCTTTAGAATATTATTACACAATTTAAATTGTCTTTGATTTTGATTTTTGTGGATTATTTTATGAATAGCTCCATAAAATTAGACAAATACATAAAATATGTTATAATTTCTTCTGATTTTA
>PVJS01064110.1:0-10316 GCA_004027185.1 Glis glis | reverse complement strand
AGCTGGATACAAGATCAACCTAAAAAAATCAGTAGCTTTCATATACGCCAACCATGAATCCACTGAGAAAGAAATCCAGAAAACAATTCCATTCACAACAACTTCAAAACCAATCAAATACCTAGGAATAAACTTAACCAAAGAGGTAAAAGACCTCTACAATGAAAACTATAAAATACTGAAGAAAGAAATCGAAGAAAATCTTAGAAGATGGAAAGATCTCCCCTGCTCTTGGATAGGCAGAATAAATATTATCAAAATGGCCATTCTGCCAAAAAATGATCTATAGAATCAATGCAATCCCTATCAAAATACCAACATCATTTTTCACAGATCTAGAAAAATCAGTCATTAATTTCATATGGAGAAACAAAAGACCCAGAATAGCCAAAGCAATTCTCAGGAATAAGAATCTTGCAGGAGGCATAACAATTCCTGATTTCAAATTGTACTACAGAGCTATAGTAATAAAAACTTCATGGTATTGGCACAAAAACAGACACATAGACCAGTGGAACCGAATAGAAGATACAGAAGCAAGTTCACAAACTTATACTCAATTGATTTTTGACAAAGGTGCTAAACACATATGTTGGAGAAAGGACAGTCTTTTCAACAAATGGTGCTGGGCAAACTGGTTATCTACCTGTAGAAAAATGGGACTAAATCCTTACCTCTCACCCTGCACAGGAGTCAACTCGAGATGGATTAAAGACCTGGAAGTTAGACCAGAGTCTGCGAAATTATTAGAAGAAGGCATAGGTTCAACACTCCAACATATAGGCACAGGTAGAAACTTCCTCAACAAGACCTCCAAAGCACAGGAAATTAAAACAAGAATTAATAAGCGGGATAGCATTAAACTACAAAGCTTCTGTTCATCAAAGGAAACCATCAAGAGCCTAAAGAGAAAGCCTACAGAATGGAAGAAGATATTTGCAAGCTATCCCTCTGACAGAGGTCTAATATCTAGGATATACAAAGAACTTAAAAGGCTCTACACTAAGAACATAAATAATCCAATCAAGAAGTGGGCAGCTGAAATGAATAGACACTTCACGAAAGAAGAGATACAAATGGCCAACAAATACATGAAAAAATGTTCAACATCATTAGCAATCAGGGAGATGCAAATCAAAACTACTCTAAGATTTCATCTGACCCCAATAAGAATGGCAATCATTAAGAAGTCAAACAACAACAAATGTTGGCGAGGATGTGGGGAAACTGGGTCTCTTCTACACTGTTGGTGGGATTACAAGCTAGTTCAACCACTATGGAGATCAGTGTGGAGATTCCTCAGAAAACTGGAAATGGACCCACCATATGATCCGGCTATACCACTACTGGGTATCATACCAAAGGGATTGAAACCAGAAAACTACAGTAATATATGCATGCCCATGTTCATAGCAGCACAATTCACAGTGGCCAAATCATGGACCCAACCTAGGTGTCCATCAACAGATGAGTGGATTACAAAATTGTGGGAAATACACACAATGGAATTCTACTCAGCAATAAAGAAGAACAAAATAACATCATTTGCAAGAAAGTGGAAGGATCTGGAGAACATTATGCTAAGCAAAATCAGTCAATCACAAAAAAGAAGGGACATATGTTTTCATTAATATGTGCAACCTAAGGAGTAGTAGGGTCACACTAGGGACTCCAGTTGATAATGGAGAACCCTCAGCGGAACAAGGGAAGTGGTACCAGGGAAGGGGTAGGGCAAGAAAGAAGTGAATTAATGGAATTACTATCATAAACATTATGTACATGTGAAAATATACCAACATCATTCTTGGTACTTCATATGGGAGGGAGGAGGTGGGGGGGCACTAAGAGCTGTGTGCATATATGTTACCATCAAATAGATATTCATTGCAATGTAAGACTCCAATGCACCAATAAAAGCACGTTAAAAAAAAAAGAAAATTGTATGTACTTTTACTCAATTTCTAAAGAAAGAGAATGTAGGCTTTTGGGGAGTAAAGCAGGAGCAAAGAAAACAAACCATGGAATCAGAGATTAGAGTATGAAACAATAAAGTTATATAGAATATAAACCACAGTAGCACTCGAAGAAAACAATAAAAACATAGCAATGAAAATCACATTAGGGGCAGCAAGAAGAGATGATACTGGAAACACGGTCAGGAATATGAAGGCATAGCTTAAGAAATTCAGACAAAGTGAAATGGAAAAGAACAGAAAATAAAAGAGATTATAGAAGAGATAATCACATTAGAGGCAGCAGGAAGAGCAGATAGCACCAAAAGCACACCTGGGGTGAGGAGGTTCTTCATGTACACAACCGATTTTCTACAGGGGAGAACAGAGCAAATAATTAAAGATATAAAAAAGAAAACTTTTCTGAAATAAAGATGTGGACCTACTGATTAAAATCAGAGTTGGGCCCAAGATGGCTGATGGAATAGATGCGAACCCTGGGGAACTGTAAGAAAATCCCCCTAAGGAACTCTCCCTTAGTTTTTCTGCAGTAAGCAAGCAAGGGGGAAAAAATGCATCTAGATAAATGGAGCGGCCTGCAGAAATGGGATGGGCCTGGGGCTTGCCCAGGCACTGGGCGCCATAGCCCAGGGCTGTTACAGAACCTTTTTCTCAGTCATTTCTGGGCCACTGAGTTCTGCATCCACAGTCGGAACTAGTGCTAGTGCACTGTCCCCACAGCGTCAGAGGTCAGAGCCAGCAGGGCAGACAAAGCCCACGCACACAACCCATCCTCCCCCATGCCATCCAGCCAAAGGACAAGGCCTGCACCCTGCACCCCAGAAGGTGCCCCACAACATCCCCACAAAAGTGGCTTCAGCAGAAGCAACTAGAGCCGGGGCTTAAACCCGCGGGTGACCCCGTGCTGCAGAGCGCTCCCCCATCCATCCTTCTTCCCCCTCTCCAGACCCAGCACCCCCGCAAAGGGCTGGGCCAGCCAGGTTCCTGGGTGCAGTGTGGAGCCCTGCCCCCTCCCACCACAATGGTTTGAAAGTAGAGATCAACATGAAGATCCAGAGAAAATACACAAATACATGGAGATTGAATGCTTCATTAATAAATGAAGACTGGATCAAAGAAGAAATAAGGGGAGAAATTTAAAAATTCCTAGAATCAAATGAAAATAAAGAAACAATATATCAAAATCTATGGTACACCTTGAAGGTGGTGTTAAGAGGAAAATTTATAGCATTAAGTCCCTACATAAGAAAAACAGAAAGACTTGAAATAAATAATCTAATGATGCACCTCAAAGCCCTGGAAAAACAGGAACTAACCTCAACAACAGCAGAAGGCAGGGAATAATCCAAATCAGAGAGGAAATCAATGAAATAGAAAACAAAACAAAACAAAAACCATCCAGAAGATCAACAAAAAAAGCTGTTTTTTTGAAAGGATTAATAAGATTAACAAACCCTTAGCCAACCTAACAAAAAGAGAGAACAGATCAACAGACCCAAATCTCAAGGATAAGAGATGAAAATAGAGATATCACCACAGATAATGTGGAAATCCATAACATTATTAGAAAGTATTTTGAAAATTTATACTCCAATAAAATAGAAAACCCAGGGGAAATTGACAAAAATCTTAGATACCTGCAACTTACCCAAACTGGACTAAGAGGACAGAGAAAACCTAAACAAACCAATAGAAAGCAAAGAAATTGAAGTCTTCATCAAAAAGAGTTCAGGCCCCAGTGGATTCCCAGCTAAATTCTACAAGACCTTCATAGAAGAACTAACTCCAATACTCCTTGAAGTATTCTGTGAAATAAGAAAAGAAAGAATACCACCAAATTCATTCTATGAAACCAGCATCACCTTAATCCCCAAAACCAAATAGACCCAAACACAATAATATTGGGAGATTTCAACATACCATTCTTGCCACTAGATTGATTCTCTGGACAAAAGATGAATAAAGATTCTTCAGACCTAAAGAAAACTATAGACTGAATGGATCTAATAGACACATACAGATCATTTCAACCAGCAACACCTGAATACACATTCTTCTCAGCTGCCCATGGAACATTCTCCAAAATAGACCACATACTGGGTCACAAAGCAAGCACCAGAAAATTCAAAAGATGTGATATAATTCCCTGCATCTTCTCATATCAAAACGGAATGAAACTGGAAATTAACAAAAGGAAGACAAAAAGTACTCACATAAGTACATGAAGACTGAATGATACACTTCTGAACAAGGACTGGATCAGAAAAGAAATAAGGGGAGAAATTTTTAAAAATTCCTGGAATTAAACAAAAATAGAGACACAACATACCAAAATCTATGGGACACTTTGAAGGCAGTGTTAAGAGGAAAATTTACAGCACTGAGTACCCACATAAGAAAAACAGAAAGCATCCAAATAAATAAACTAATGACACACCTCAAGGATCTTGAAAAACAGGAACAGTCAAAGCCCAAAACTAGTAGAAGGCAGGAGATAACTAAAATCAGAGCAGAAATTAATGAAATAGAGAATAAAAAAAAATACAAAGAATCAACAAAACAAGAAGCTGGTTCTTTGAAAAGATAAACAAGATTGACAAGCCACTAGCTAACCTAACAAAAAGAAGGAGAGAATCAACCCAAATTACCAAAATCAGAAATGAAAAAGGGGACATCACCAAAGATAGTGGAGAAATCCAGAGGATCATCAGAAACTACTTTGAAAACTTATATTTCAATAAACTGGAAAACAAGGAAGAAATCGAAAGATTTCTCGACTGCAACCTAACTAAATTGAACCAAGAGGATATATAAAACCTGAATCAACCAATAGCAAGCACAGAGATAGAAACAGCAATAAAAAGTCTGCCATCAAAGAAAAGCCCAGGTCCAGATGGTTTTCCAGCTGAATTTTACACAACCTTTACAGAAGAAATAAACCCAATACTTCACAAGCTATTCTGTGAAATTGAAAGAGATGGAATTCTTCCAAATTCCTTTTACGAGGCCAACATCACATTAATACCAAGGGCCAAATAAAGATACCTCAAGAAAAGAAAATAACAGACCAATATCACGAATGTACATAGATGCAAAAATTCTAAATAAAACACTAGTCACGCACATTCAAAACCATATTGAGAAAATTGTACACCATGACCAAGTTGGTTTCATCCAAGGAAAGCAAGGCTGGTTCAACATACACAAAACAATACATGTTATTCACCACATAAATCAAACTAAAAACAAGAATCACATTATCATTTCAAAAGATGTGGAAAAAGCATCTGACAAAATTCAACACCCATTCATTTTAAGAACTCAACAGAAAATCGGAATAGAAGGAACATACCTCAACATCATTAAGTCAATGTATAAGAAACCCAAAGCCAACATCATATTAACCAGGGAAACTTGCCGGAATTCCCCTTAAAATCAGGAACAAGACAAGGATTCCCACTATCACCACTCCTTTTCAACATAGTCCTTGAAACTATTGCCTGAGCAATAAGACAAGAGAAGGATATCAAAGGAATTCAAATAGTAAAAGAAGAACTAAAATTATCTTTATTTGCAGATGATATGATCCTATATCTAGAAAACCCAAAAAACTCAACTATAAACCTACTAGAGCTGATTAACAAATTCAGCAAATTAGCAGGATACAAGATCAACCTAAAAGGAGCTTTCATATATGCCAACCATGAATCCACTGAGAAAGAAATCCAGAAAACAATTCCATTCACAATAACTTCAAAACCAATCAAATAACTAGGAATAAACTTAACCAAAGAGGTAAAAGACCTCTACAATGAAAGCTATAGAATACTGAAGAAAGAAATTGAAGAAGATCTTAGAAGATGGAAAGATATCCCCTGCTCTTGGATAGGCAGAAAAAAATATCAAAATGGCCATTCTGCCAAAAATGCAATGCAATCCCTATCAAAACAACAACATCATTTTTCTCAGATCTAGAAAAATCAGTCATTAATTTCATATGGAGAAGCAAAAGACCCAGAATAGCCAAAGCAGTTCTCAGCAATAAGAACAATGCAGGAGGCATCACAATCCCTGACTTCAAATTATACTACAGAGCGATAGTAATAAAATCTGCATGGTATTGGCACAAAAACCAACACATAGACCAGTGGAACAGAATAGAAGATACAGAAACAAGTCCACAAACTTATAGCCAATTGATTTTCGACAAAGGTGCCAAACACATATGGTGGAGAAAGGACAGTCTTTTCCTTTTTTTATTTTCTTTTTGGATTTAGCACATCTTTTTTATTTTTTTAGGTTTTTTTATTCATTTATTGGTGCATTGTAGTTATACATTTTGATAAGTGTCAGGGTATCAGAAGCATGCATGCACACATTGCTCATTTACCCCTCCCTCAACTCCCACCCTATTCCCTCCCCTTCACTCCTTTTCGTGCTCAGCATAGTGATTGACTCTGATAAGTTTGTGTATGTACATCATGTACATTAGTGGGTTTCCCTTTTCCTCCCTCCCATCTCCCTTAGTTAGGTACCATTCTTGCTCATCTAAAGTTTTCTCCTTTGTCTGGAATCCCTTCTAAGTCCCATTCTCCCTAGCTTCCACATATTAGGGAGAACATCCAACTTTTCACTCTTTGTAACTGACTAATCTCACTTAGCATGTGTTCTCCAGTTCCCTCCATTTCCCTGTAAATGATGTAATTTTGTTCTTCTTTATGGCTGGGTAAAATTGCTTTCTGTACATTTCCCATACTTTTGTAATCCATTCATCAGTTGAAGGGCATCTTGACTGGTACCAAAGTTTGGCAATTGTGAATTGTGCAGCTGTAAACATAGATACACATGCATTAGTCTGGTAGTTCGGTTTCAGTTCTTTTGGGTAGATGCCTAGAAGTGGTGTTGCTGGGTCATATGGTAGGTTTATTCCCATTCATCTGAGGATCTGCTTTCCAAAGTGGTTGCACTAATTTGCAATCCCACAAACAGTGTATTAGAGTTCCTACTTCTCCACATCATTGCCAGCATTTGTTGATGTTTGTGTTTTTAATGATTGCCATTCTAATTGGGGTTAGGTGAAATCTCAGGGTAGTTTTGATTTTCATCTCTCTGATTGCTGATGATGTTGAACATTTTTTCATACATTTATTGGCCATTTGTGTTTCTTCTTCTGTGAAGTATCTATTTAGTTCACTTGCCCATTTTTTGATTGGGTTATTTGTTTTTTTAGTGGTGATTTTTTTAAGTTCTCTGTATATTCTAGATATCAGAGGAGGAGCTGGCAAAAATCTTCTCCCATTCTGTTGGCTCTCTGTTGAGGTTCTTGATTGTTTCCTTTGCTGCACAAAAGCTCTTCAGCTTAATGCAATCCCACGTATTCATCCTCATTTTAGTTTCCTGTGCCTTTGGGGTCTTGTTGAGGAATTCTTTACCTGTGCCTATGTATTGAAGTGTTGGACTTATGCCCTCTTCAAGTAGCTGCAAGGTCTCTGGTCTGATTTCTAGGTCTTTGATGCATCTTGAATTGACTCTTATACAAGGTGAAAAAGTGGGGTTTATTTCTATTTTTCTGCATATGGTTAGCCAGTTTTGCCAGCACCATTTGTTGAAGAGGCTATCTTTTTTCCAGTGGATGTTTTTAGCCCCTTTGTCAAAAATCAATTGACTGTAGGTGTGTGGATTTGTTTTGGAGTCTTCTATTCTGCTCCATTGGTCTATGTGTCTGCTTTTGTGCCAATACCATGCTGCTTTTATTACTATGGCTTTGTAGTATAGTTTGAAGTCAGGTATTGTGATACCTCCTGCACGGTTCTTGTTGCTGAGAACTACTTTGGCTATTCTGGGTTTTTGTTGTTGTTGTTGTTGTTCCAAATGAATTTAAGGACAGATTTTTCTATGTCAGTGAAGAATGACTTTGGTAATGTAATGGGTATTGCATTGAATCTGTAGATCACTTTTGGGAGAATGGCCATTTTGATGATATTTATTCTGCCTACCCAAGAACATGGGAGATCTTTCCATCTTCTAAGATCTTCTTCAATTTCTTTGTTCAGTGTTTTATAGTTTTCCTTGTAGAGGTCTTTTACCTCCTTGGTTAGGTTTATTCCCAAGTACTTTTTTGTTTTGGGGGATATCGTGAGTGGAAATGTCTTCTGGATTTCTTTTTCAGTGGATTTATGGTTGGCATATAGAAAATCTTCTGATTTTTTAAGATTGATTTAGTATCCAGACACTTTGCTGAATTTGTTGATCAGTTCTATGAGGCTTTTAGTTGAGTTTGTTGGATATTCTAAGTATAATATCATGTCATCTGCAAATAGAGATAGTTTCAGTTCCTCTTTTCCTATTTGTACTCCTTTTATTTCCTTCTCTTGCCTTATTGCTCCGGCTAGAGTCTCAAGTACTATATTGAAAAGGAGTGAAGCAGACATCCTTGTGTTGTTCCTGTTTTTAAAGGGAACTCTCGAAGTTTTTCCCCATTCAGTATGATGTTGGCTGTGGGCTTATTGTATATTACCTTTATGAGGTTGAGGTATGTTCCTACTATTCCGATTCTCTGCAGTGTTCTTATCATGAATGGGTGTTGGATTTTGTCAAATGCTTTCTCAGCATCTATTGAAATGATCATGTGATTTTTGTCTTTAGTTCTGTTTATGTGGTGGATCACATGGATTGTTTTTCGTATGTTGAACCAGCCTTGCATCCCTGGGATGAACCCGACTAGGTCATGATGTATGATTTTCGTGATGTGGTTTTGAATGTGCATTGCTAGTATTTTGTTTAGAAGTTTTGCATCTAAGTTCATCAACGATATAGGCCTGTAGTTTTATTTTCTTGAGCTGTCTTTATTTGGTTTTGGTATTAATGTAATGTTGGCTTCATAGAATGTATTTGGGAGAGTCCTGTTTCTTTCTATTTCATGGAATAGATTGAGGAGTATTGGAATTAGTTCTTCTTTAAAGGTTTTATAAATTCACCTGGGAAACCATCTGGACCTGGGCTTTTCTTTGATGGTAGGCTCTTTATTGCTGCTTCTATCTCTTTAATTGATATTGGTCGATTTACACTTTCTATATCTTCTTGATTCAACTTAGGAAGGGTTTCCTTGTCTAGAAATTTGTCAATTTCTTCTAGGTTTTCCATTTTGTTGGAGTATAGTTTTTCAAAGTAGTTTCTGATAATCCTCTGGATTTCCGTGCTTTCGGTGGTAATATCACCTTTTTCATCTCTTATTTTAGTAATTGGGTTGATTCTCTCTTTCTTTTGGTTAGGTTGGCTAGTGGTTTATCTATCTTGTTTATTTTTTCAAGGAACCAGCTTTTGGTTTTGTTGATTTTTTGTATTTTTTTTATTCTCTACTTCGTTGATTTCTGCTCTGATTTTAATAATTTCCTGTCTTCTACTAGCTTTGGGGTTAGACTGTTCCTGCTTTCAAGGGCATTGAGGTGTATCATTAGGTTATTTATTTGGTGATTTTCTGTTCTTCTTATGTGGGCACTCAGTGCTATGAATTTTCCTCTTAATACTGCCTTCAGGGTGTCCCAGCAATTGTGATATGTTGTTTTTCTGTTTTCATTTGTTTCTAGGAATTTCTTAATTTCTCCCCTTATTTCTTCTCTGACCCATTTCTCATTCAGCAGTGTGGTGTTCAGTCTCCACATGTTTATGAGGTTTCTCTGGGTCTTCTTATAGTTGATTTCTACTTTCATTCCATTATGGTCTGAAAAGACACAAGGGATTATGTAACATTTTTTGAACTTGCTAGTACTCACTTTGTGGTCTAGGATATGGTCTATTTTAGAGAAGGTTCTATGAAAAAAATGTGAATTCAGCTGTAGTTGGGTAGAATATTCTGTATGTGTACTAGGTCCATTTGGTTTATGGTGTTCCTTAGGTCTGAGGCATCTTTACTAACCTTTTGTCTTTAAGATCGATCTAGTGGTGGGAGAGGGGTGTTGAAGTCTCCCAATGTTATTGTATTGGGCATTATGTGTGATTTAATGTCGCAAAGAGTTTCTTTTATGAAAGTGGTTGCAACTATGTTTGGGGCATAAATGTTGGCTATTGTTATATCCTCTTAATGGATTGTTCCTTTTCCCAGTAAGAAATGACCTTCTTTGTCTCTTCTGGTAAGTTTAGGTTTGAAGTCTAATTTGTCTGATATCATAATTGCTACTCCTGCTTGTTCCATTAGTGTGGATTACCTTGCTCCACCCTTTCACCTTTAGTTTGTGCATATCTTTACTTGTAAGGTGTGTTTCTTGCAGGCAGCATATAGATGGATTGTGATTTTTTTTTTTTTTTGCGGTACCGGGGATTGAACGCAGGGGCGTTCTACCTCCG
>PVJS01064109.1:0-10315 GCA_004027185.1 Glis glis | reverse complement strand
AGAGAGAGAGAGAGAGAGAGAGAGAGAGAGAGAGAGACAGGGAGAGTGAGAGAGACAGGGAGAGAGCTGAGGCTGGCCGCAAACCCTGATCCTCCGGTCTCTGCCTCCCAAAGTACTGGGATTACAAGCGTGCGCCACCACGCCCGGCCATCTTTTCTTTTTATATGAGAGGGGAAGGCCATGGTTAATATTATATTGCGGGTCATATCTGGATGTTAGATAAAACATGCATCTGTGCCACCACCTCCTTCCACCCCCACTAAAGCCACTGTACATGGGTCAATTCTTTGGGAAATTAATCATCCCATCAAGAAAATGACCAGGTATGTCTGACCTCATTCAAGTGAGCTTTTCTTCATGATGTCTTTGGCCCAAATCAACTTGAATAGAGGTAAAATTGGCTATCGAGTGCCAATCTTTTCAAAGCATGACCATTTTAAAGTTTAAGAGTACTATCACATTTCTGTTACGCATTTAAGAGGCATGCTCACCATGCAAAAACCCATCTTACAGCCTCAAGATCCTTAGTTGCATGCTTTACATTGTATTTGCTCTAGCTTGAACCCTCTGCCTTCATCATTTGTTCATTCTGTAGGTTCTCCTGTTTCAAGATCAGAATTACGGGCTTCACTATGAATACACCATCCCATCAGACCCCCTTCCAGAGAATCAGAGCACCAAGGCACCCGAACCCCTCTTCATGTGGACGCACACAGGCTGGGAAGACTGCGACGCCACGTGCGGAGGAGGTGAAGGATTTTAACATATTTCTCTCCCCAAAGCAGCAGTTGTTTTCTGAGTAACCATTGATAATTGGACAGGATCAAAATCCCTAATCTGTAATCCAAAAATCTATAAAGGATTGGAAGCTGAGTTTTTTATGACATGTATAGTGGCTAGCCATCTGAACTGCTTTGGACTTGAACTGAAAAAAGCTACTTAGAAAATTTACAAATTTCATTTAATATGATTAGTCCCTGTATGGCATGGCATAAATATTAATGTATGTGTTTATAATACACCAGGTTTCCTAGACTCCATTGAAGATGTTAGGTAATATTAGTGCACTGTATTACTTCTATAAAAAAAGTTGTGAATTCTAAAATACATCTGCCCACAAGAATTATAGACCTGAGTTCAATGAAAGGGTACTTCGACAGAGTAGTATTGAGTTTGCTTCTATGTTGTCTACATACTTAGGCTAAATGTATAGAGCATGGGAAGAAAATAACTTAATTCTCCCAATTCCTTTAGCTTGCTAGTTTTTAGAAATGTCATTATTTTCAGTAAATACTGAAGCATCCTGAAATGGTGCGCATATGGTTTTCAATTTTTGTTTTTGTGTTAGAGGTTGAGGAGGCAAAAGAACAAAATTACTTCAATGTACAATGTGAGACTAGGAAATAATGTTACCCTTCATGTTACTGATGAGCTCATTGTGTCCCACAGGTCAAGTGGGTTGTTGTTGCTCACAGAACCAGTTAGTAGAAAGGGCGAGGTAGGATCCCAGGTCATGAGGTTTTCAACTTCCACGTGCACCGTGAGCATCAGCAGCATCTTATTTCAGTTCTCACTTCACTTAATAACATTTAGTACAGCTCTTATAACAGATGCCTTATAAGGCTAAAAGGAAAATGTTTAATATATGACAATTAAACACACATATATATGTGTAGTATATAATATGATATGATTTGTGCAAAAAAAAAAGTGAACCTATTTATTTTGTTTCCTGTACAAAGAAACTGTTGATACCCAGAGCCTAAATGTCACTGCAGCAGAAGTGGGGGAAGATACAGAAAGCAAGGGAGACAGAAAAAAACATACAAATAAGTAACTTATTATTGTACCAAAGTGTGATAAGTACTTCGAACAAAAATAAGCAAGGAGGGAAAATGAATGTGCATTGTGAAGAGGAGAGGAAGTAGCGTCAATAAATATGGTGGTAGGTTTTAAATATGATGCTCAAAAAAGTCCTCAATGAGAAAATGCCAATGAATAAAACAATCTTCAGTGGCTACGGGCAGGCACCAACTACCAGAGTATCTAGGGTAGAGCATTCTAGAGGAGGGTCCTGAGGGCTGGCATGTTCAAGAACTAGCATGAAGGCTAGCATGGCCTTCCTTGGCTCTGAATGATGTGGGGTGCTTATGGGAAGGTTCAGTAGAGGAGTGACTTATTCTGGCTCATGTCTTAAAAGTTTATTTCTGTGAACTGAGTGCAGTGGTGCCCACCTGTAATCCCAGCACTTGGGAGACTGAGACAGGAGGATCACAGGTTAGAGACCCTCAGCAACTTAGTGAGATGCTGTTTCACAAGAAAGAATTGAAAAAGGGTTGGGGCTCAAAGTCTGATGTTCAGGAGAGAATATCAGGCTAGAGACAAGCATAATATATTAGAATGCTGGGACTTGAAGTAGTCACCAAAGAAGTAAGTGAATAAAGAAACTGTTAAAGAACTGAGCCTTGGGGTACTCTACCACTCAGAATTTAGAGAGATGGAGAAGATCAAGCAAAACATATTAAAATGAGTAGCCAACAACATAGGAGAAAAGACACGCAGGAGAGAAAGCTCTCCTCTAAGCAAGTGAAGAAGCTGTTACAAGAAGGGGAGAATGATCAACTGCATCAAAAACTGCTAAGCAAAAATAAATGTAGACTAAGAAGTGACTATAACAATTAAGTGTATTATATTGTATTATTATATTTTAAAATCTACTATAATATTTGAAACATGGAGGTCAATGCTTTCCCTGTAAAGATTTAACTTTAATAACATGTCTGGCTTAAAAGACTAAATGGAATGAATCCAAGAGAAAAATAGCAGAGTGAGAGGAGAAAGGAACATAGTCTACCTAACTCTAGAAATGTGTCTGAAAGAAGAAAACAGAGAAATGTGGCAGTAGCTAGAGAGGACTATGAGTCAAAGGAGTTCGTTTTTTTTTTTTTATGGGTTTTTTTTGCGGTACTGGGGATTGAACCCATGGGCATTCTACCTCCGAGCTACACCCCCGGCCCTATTTTTTATTCTTTATTTTGAAACAGGGTCTCACTAAGGTTGTGGAGGGCCTCACTAAGTAGCTGAGGCTGGCCGTGAACCCAGATCTTCCGGTCTCAGCCTCCCAAATACTGGGATTACAAGCGTGCGACACCACGCCCGGCTTTGTTGTTTTTTATAAGAGAAATTATACAACATTGTCCATGTGCATTTTCTGGAATCGAAAACGAGTGATGCAGAGAGCAGAAATTTGCTGAGACAATATCCATGGGGAATGGGGTGGGGAAGCTGGCCTTAGTCAAAAATCCAGACCATCCATCCCTAGCAGGGGAACGTCAGGGTCTTACAGCCGTATTCTTCTGGTTATATCTGCTTTCTCCACAAAGGCCATCTTGCGAGAGTGAGGGTGGAAAAGAAGGTGTTTGGAGTTTTGAAAAGAGAGGTATGAAGTGGTCCCCGAGGATGAGAGGGAGACGGGATGGGCATGTGCGTTTTGTGTGTGAGGAGCACTATTGAGCCGCTTGATGTTAATGATCATGGATTGAGCATGGCATCAATCTTCATGAGGGCGTGTTACCCTCCAGCTATGTGGAGCACGCGGGTGCTCCTGTGGAGTAAGTTTGGGAATTTCCAAGTGAATATGACAAAATAAGAGAGGAGTACATGATTCACCTGAGGTTGTTTGTAACAAGTTGAAAATGGCAGACAATGAACTTTAGTTGTCTAAGGAAGAAAGTAAAGCTATGAGGGGCTTGAAAGAGAAAAGGCGACAGGATTCATGGATTATAGGGCCTGGTGGGGTTAAAAATTTGCAAAAGGCCAGGCGTGGTGGCACACGCTTGTAATCCCAGTACTTTGGGAGGCGGAGACCCGAGGATCCGGGTTCGCGGCCAGCCTCAGCTCTCTCTCTCTATCTCTTTCTCTCCCTGTCTCTCTCTCTCTCTCTACTTAGTGAGGCCCTCCGCAACTTCGTGAGACCCGGTTTCAAAATAAAGTATAAAAAATAGGGCCGGGGGTGTAGCGCGGAGGTACAACGCCCCTGGGTTCAATCCCTGGTACCGCAAAAAAAACAAAATTGAAAAAGAAGAGATGATAATAAGTAAAGCTGAGATTACGGAACAGGTATAGTGATTGGTAATAAAAAGATCAGGGTAGTGATTGGAATAACTAATGTGAAAACAAGATCATTGGGAGGAGAGAAGGCCAGGAACTGAGAAGACTTGGTGTTGGAAGAATTATGCAAATAGATATTTTAATTGTAAAATATGTTCCAGGATCAGCGATAATTACAATGAGCCAGGAGCCAAAATCTGTCAGGAGACAGAATGGCTCAGGAGTTAGTGTTTGACCACAAGAAGGGTGATGCATTCCATAGTCTGATCGGAAGCTGGCAGTTTAGAAGGAGGAAGCGAGAAGGGCCTGGTAGTAGCAGCAAGGAGCGTGGAGGCCCATGCTGCCTCCAGATGCAGAAGCTACTGGGGCACGAACAAGAAAACCCTCACCTTGTTGGAGGTCAGAGGTTCCCCTCTGAAATGGTGTTCTCAAGGGAAAGTAGTCAGGTGCCAGGAACACTCAAAGGAGCAGAGGCTGCCAGGAGAGGCCTTGCCTGGGTGCTTGGAGCTTTGGGGTTTGCACCTGTTGCCTGTAGCACATGACCCTCTGGGGCCACCGTAGCAAAGGCAATACCAGGGGCGGGGCAGGGGTGATATTTTACAGCACACACTTTGCTCCCAAGGACTTAGGGTAATTACAACAAATAGATTTCAAATCACTCCCTTGAGTTACAAAGTGTTAAGTCATCCTTGCCAGAAGGAAATTTTCGGTGACTTTGTTTCTCACCTGAATGGCATTATTTCCCTGTGACATCAGCTCCTCCATCTTCTGGTCCTCTCCTGCTGACAGACACCCAAATTCTTGCTGCTCCGCTCCACCCATTCTTCACTGATGCAAGGGCCCAACTCCTCTTAAGAGCTCTGCCATCCTCTGTCCGCATAGAAAATGAAAACCCAAAGAGGCACAAACACATTCGCAATGAAAATATACCCCGTTATTGGATTTTTCTTTATTATAACTCAGATGAGAATTTTAGTCCCGTCTGCAGTCCACTGACTAGCCCAGCCCCATGGTCACTGTAGGCTATGAGTAGGGGACTGATGGAGAGGCTGATAATTCACTTTGTAGCAATGAAAAATTAAATTAAAATCTGTTTATATTTATGCTGGAGTGGTAACTCAGTGGTAGAACACCTACCTAGCATGCAAGAGGTCCTGGATTTGATCTCCGGCACTGGGGGGGAAGAAAATCTGTTTACATTTTAAAAATCTGGATATAAATGTTTTCCTAGTTATATTATCCTCATTTTTTTCTTATAATTGTGATCCAATACAAGCTACATCAGAATTAGTTAAATATACAACACCTGTCAGTCTTCAGTTTGAAAAAGAAAATTGTCTAGGTTTAAAAACAAATTTTCTTCTAAATCACATTGAATACTTCCTAGAATATGTTTGGCCAATTTCTAAATCTTAAGAAACGGCAATTCACCATCAGTTCTTTTAGTTTCGGAATCAGAAGGGATATTAGGTATCTTTAAATATAATTTTTTTATTATCAACCTGAAAAAATTGAAGTGCAGAAAACGCAGGACATCCCAAGGTCACGTGGCCTGTGATGGGTAGCAGCAGGGCTAGAGTTCGTGAGTGTGGAGTTCAGGTCTTTTCTTCTTCTCTGATGGCCTTCAAGGGCAGCTCAGGCAGCTTCGTGTAGAGTCTTGCCGCAAAACACAGAATGTCTCTTAGAGACATTTTCTTTTATTTAAGAATTGTATTTATTTATTACATTTTATTAAAGAATTTAGATATGTCCTTATTTTTATTTGAAATGGTTGCTTTTCTAAAAATGCTAATTATACACAATTCCTATAAGATTTGCAAGTTTGTAGATCTTCCCTCTGGACTCTGTTCCACTGTATTTAGTCAACAGTTTTCAATTATTTCTCTGTTAATAGGGCACATGTTGATTTCAGTGCCAAAATATTTCTGGGCTTTTGGATATTATTTTCCTTTTCACTTCATAAATAAAGTGGATAGACAGGATTTCAAGAATCGCATCATTTCTAACTTTGCGTTGTTGATTTTATAGCCAGAAAGAGCTTTGTAATCTTTCAGCATCTTCATGAATTAAATTTTAGTATGTTTAAAGCACAGAACATTGGAAACAGATTCATGCAAAGTTGATCTTCAACAGCAAAGGGGAATAATAACAGAATTATTCTACTTCACAGGAATATATTAAGAGTAAATAAGGTGCATCACAGGACAATATAAAGCTTCAATGTTTGACATGTTGTTTTATGTATTCTCTTTTAGGGTATAGATTGATAGTAAGAAGTGGGAAAAAGGAATTTACCTTTTTTTTGTGGTGCTGGGGATCAAACACAGGACCTTGCGCATGCTAGGCAAGCACTCTACCACTGAGCTACATCCCAGCAGGAAAAAGAAATTTAAAAATAATGCTGTCTAGTTGAATTTTTACTGTTAATCACTGTTTTACTGTTAATGATATTTCATAATAACACCTCAAATAAGGTGTTTGTTTGTTTGTTTGGTTGGTTGGTATTGGTTGGTTGGTATTGGGGATTGAACCCAGGGTCATTCTACCTCCAAGGACACCCTAGCCCTTTTTATTTTTTAAACTTGAAATAGGGTCTCATTAAGTTGCTGAGTCTGGCTTGGAACCTGCAATCCTCCTCTTAGTCTTCCAAGTCCTGGGATTACAGACGTGCACCACCATACCTGGCTTCAAATAAGTTTTCAAATGGTAACTCAAGTTAATTTTAATTCACATTGCATTTGTATTAATTTATTAATACCAGTTTTCACAAGATAGGAACATTTTCTCTTTTAAAATAAATATTATCTAAAAAGTACTGGTAACCCCAAGTAAACTTTTCCAGCATTTTAACATATATAAATAGTAGCTATGATACACCTGTCATCACAGTCTTTTCCAGGTCTGAGGATGTTTCTAGAAAAATTTGAATGGACATATCACTTTTCTCTTAGCATCGGCCAATGAAATTAGTCCTTTCCTTTGTCAAGCAGCTTAAAATGTATTTGTGAAGTAAGTGTTTACTTTGCCTTCAAGTTCTAAAGCATCTAACATATTTGAATGGACACTTTAGTTTTATTGAGGATCTTCAGAAGTATGATAAGTGTGCTACAAAATCTCTTTGACACAAAAGATCTGTTTTGAGTGTTGTCTTCAGAGGCATTAAAGACATGACATTCCATTAAATCTGAAGGCTGTGTGTGGAGTTACCATTAACTGTATTCCTTTAGGATTTATTCTGACCTACTGAATAGATTAATAATTAAAAAAAACCTGAAACGGGGAGGCAATGATTCAATAACTCCTTTTAAAATAGATGAAGAGTTAACCTTGCTTTCAGAGAATCCTGAAGAGGTACAATTTGGGGGAAAATAATAATCAGCATTCCACATTTTTCGCATGAGTCAGGTCATCTCGCCTACTACCCTCGCAGCCTTGGCCTTGCGCTGTGGGACTGGACGCCATTGTTCTTGTCCACGCCCAGATCACAGGGAGGTAGAAGCCTCGGGTCCAAGTTGGAGACAGCCTCTCAGTGTACAGACACTCAGGCCTTTTAAAAATTTTTAGGACATATTGGGCATAAAAGAACATTTCTAAGAGTGCATTAGTTCATTTTCCCATTTTAAAAGTACATTGTGCTCTTTTTCCAAAAAGTTATGAACCACAGAAAGAACACAAAAATATATTTATTTTCCATTTTTCCCTCAGCATTATTTTATCTTTATAATTTTATGTCCTACTTTGTTTCCTTAATAGAATAGAAATTATATTACCATAAACCCTGTACAAGCTCGATGGTTATCAAAATGGTGATCTATAAACTGGATTTGCCATAGATTACTATTCCCCATAATTGATCATTCTGTTTGCAAATGACTTTTTCATCATTCAAGGAAAAGCAGTATTGAGAGGAACTTCTCTGTACCGAAATCACTGAGGGCTCAGGTTGCATACTGACATTTTACTCATTGATCCCTTTACCAGAACTGCCCTTGCACCCGCTATTGCTGAATAATTCACAGATGAATGTTTCCTGCTTTCAGAGAACTCACTGTCCACTAGTAATGGTCAAATAATATTAAAATCACCATGTGGAGTAATAAAATAAGATATAGAAAGCCTTTCAGGGATAAACATAGGTACAAAAGCCATGGGGTTAGTGAGAATGTTTATAAAGACTGGGGAATAGGCAGTGGTTTGACCATAAAAATAGGAAAAAAAAGCCAGTTCATGAAGGTCCTTGAGTGTGATGCTAGTACTTAAGAATTTAACTTGAAAGTTATTGAGTTAAATAACTTGCTCCCGTTAAAATGTTGTATGCATAAAGTAAGAAGATGAGATTGGGTTTTATGAGTTTTGTGAACAATGCAAAACAATTTTTATTAAAATTAAAAATGAAATAATTTTAATACCAGGCTCAAACCCTGAGGGAAATGTTTTATGGAAATATAAAATATAATGATCAAGAAGTAAATGGTATGGCATGATTTTGGAAGTTGTTTTAGTTTTAAAAATGTGTGCATAAGCCAGGCACAGTGGGCAGCTGAGACAGGAGGATCACAGGCTTGAGGCCAGTATGTGGTAACTTAGCAAGACCCTGCATGCTTGTAATCCCAGTACTTGGGAGGTGGAGACCGGAGGATCCGGGTTTGCGGCCAGCCTCAGCTACTTAGTGAGGCCCTCTGCAACTTCGTGAGTCCCGGTTTCAAAATAAAGGATAAAAAATAGGGCCGGGGGTGTAGCTCAGAGGTAGAATGCCCCTGGGTTCAATCCCCGGTACCGCCAAAAAAAAAAAATTAAAGGGGCTGGGGATGTAACTCAGTAGTAGAGCACCCTGGGTTCAATTTCCAGGAACATACACACACAAAAAAAAATATGTGCATAAAGAATAATCAGTATTTTACATAGTTCTTTTTTCTTACAACATACATCTTTAAGTTGATATTGGTGGGTTAAAAATACTCATTGGGAAGATGACAGCTAGGGAAATAATGTTTCTTATGACTGTTTATAATAAAATGTTCTTTAGAAAAGAGGAAAAAACACCCATTGGGTTTTTGTAATTGAGGAGGAAAGACTATTCAAGTATCATCTTCCCACTTGTACAATCGAGACCACAGGAGAATGATCCTTACATAAGAAGGACTAGGAAAAAAATCATTAATTTTATGTGGCAAATTTTGTTTCTCAAAACTCTTGGGTAGAACTTGGCCTAGTCAAGGATGAATAAAAACAAGATGTAACAATCATTCAATCGGGGCATCTGATCTTAAGAGTGTCTTGGAGCAGACAGCAAAAAGAAATTGCTCCATTGGATATTATAGTTTGATATAGAACATGCACCTTGGAAATTCCAATTAAAGTGTCTTAAGTGATCTGTGTTTTTTTTAATCAAGTAAGAACTTAGGGGATAAAAATCAAAATAAATTTACTCTCAGTAGTAACTTGGTGTGTTTAGATGTGACTTTACGGAAAATGTAAGGTTGCTGAGAATGCAGATAGCGAGATTTTAAATGTGAGAATTTATACTCTTACATTTTACATATTCCTAAGTACTCAAAGTCCTTTGTCTTCATTAAAGTATATTTACTTGTGGTTCTCATGCTTACTGGCCATTATTAGTTTCATAGAAAATAAAAATTTTACAAGAAAACTATAAAAACAAGTATATGTGTGTGTGTGTGTGTGTGTGTGTGTGTGTGTGTAGTCTCTCCTATAAAGTTCCACAATTTCATCTTAAATTTTGGAATGTCTGATGATACATAATTTCAATTATACATATTGAAACACTGAACTCACACCTGAGAATGTGTCTCTGCATTTATGCCAGGTCTAGAAATGCGATCCACCTGGATAGACAATAATTTTATTTTAAAACATCCATTTTTTTAACGTGCTTTTATTGGTGCATTGGAGTCTTACATTGCAATGAATATCTATTTGATGTTAACATACATGCACACAGCTCTTAGTGCCCCCCGCCTCCTCCCACCCATATGAAGTACAGAAAATGATGTTGGTATATTTTCACATGTACATATTGTTTATGATAGTAATTCCATTAATTCCCTTCTTTCTTGCCCTCCCCCTTCCCTTGTACCACTTCCCTTGTTCCGCTGAGGGTTCTCCATTATCAACCAGAATCCCTTGTGTGACCCTACTACTCCTTAGGTTGCACATATTAATGAAAACATATGTCCCTTCTTTT
>PVJS01064108.1:0-10318 GCA_004027185.1 Glis glis | reverse complement strand
GAGAGAGAGAGAGAGAGAGAGAGAGAGAGAGAGAGAGAGCTGAGGCTGGCCGCGAACCCAGATCTTCCGGTCTCCGCCTCCCAAAGTACTGGGATTATAAGCGCGTGCCACCACGCCCGGCTAGGCTTTTTTATTTTGAAACAGGGTCTTGATAAGTTACCACGTGCTGGCCTAGAACCTGAGATCCTCCTGTCTCAGCCTTCCGAGTTCTGGGATTACAGGGGTATGCCACTGCGCCCCACTTGGAAATTTAGTTTATTCTTTCCATTCACTTTAAAGTGAACACAGACGTGGAATCTCTTCTGCACCATGTACTACGTGGTTGCTGGGGACACAGAAGGTGAGGGCTCCCTTCTCATCCTTAGGGAGCTCCCTATTCAATGGAGGAGCCCGGTATGTAAACAAACCCATGATGCGGGGCTGGAGCTTTCCAAAGGGGTGCTTGTTTTCAAAGTGCCCTGGGGACTTTGAAAACGTCCTGGGTGGATGGAGATCAGGGGGCCTTCACTGAGGAGGTGATACTTGAGTGGACTCCTAAGGAGCCAGGAGATGGCCTGGCAGGGGAAGGACAGCCCAGCATGCGTGAAGTTCTTGAGTCTTAGAGGATTGGGGTGTGCTTGGAGAACTGCAGCTAGGTCAGATGGTGTGAACTGGGAGTAGCTGGAGGTGAGGCTGGGAAGGTAGGCAGGCATTCCAGTCTGAAGCGTAGAACAGTGTACATAGTCAACACTCATATTTGTGTGAACAGCTCTGATTTTCTCCTGTAGTCAGTGGGGAACCATTTAAGAATTTTAATCAGGGGACTGTCATGATCAGATGTGCATTAGAAATAAAAATCTGCTGGCAGCCTGGAGGATGTATTGGAAGGCATAAAGACGGTAGCCAGGAGACTAATTGAGGGGCTGCTGTGCTGGCCTGAGAGAGAAATAATGATGTGAAGCAAGGCAGTAAAATGGAGGTGGGGGAGAGGGATGGGCTTGAGCGCGGGGATCATCCCGACTTTGTGACCAGCTTTACATGGGGAGCAACTGAGGGCTGGTCTGAACGGGAAGGAGGAAACTGAAATCTATTCTAGGTTTCTGGCCTACATGATTAACTTTGGGTGCCTTTAACCACATATATCAGCCAGGGTCCAGTGGAGGAAAAAGAATTGTTCTAAGTATTTCGAACAGAGCGAATTTAAAACAGAAAATGTGGTTTAAAGGGAAAGGAATAGCTGAGCCCCCAAATGGGGTGGTGGCACAATCACCGACAGCAGGAAGCCACTGGTATCTCAAGGTGGAGGGACAAAGAGAAGAGGTGGTTTTCTGGAGCCTGGTAGCTGGGAGTACCTGGTGGGGCTGGGACCTTGGGGAGCCTTTCAGTGGAGCTGGATCAGCTGTGGGGCCTGGGAGTTGGAGCCACTAATGTAGTTTGAGGCAGTTTCTTGCCTTCCTGGGCATCCAGTATTCTACCAGTGTCGCCCATTGGCCAAACCTAACCAGAAGCAAGTTGGCAAGGGAGCCTGGGAAATGTGGTTTCATATGAGAGTCAGGGTGTTGGGATGGGTCTCAGCAAAGTGAGACGGGTGATGGAGCAGCCATGTGGAGTTAAGATGCTACTGCGGTAGATTTGGATAGGGGTATCCCAGTGGGCCTGGAGTTCAGATTAGAATGCAGATTCAGAACTTATGAACAAGGATTCTCATGGTGGCTTAGTCTGGGGAAGTGGTTGAGAACACTTAGAGAACATGTGTATAGTAAAAAAGGAAGGGGGGCCGGGCGTGGTGGCACACGCCTGTAATCCCAGTACTTGGGAGGTTGAGACAGGAGGATCGCAGGTTTGAGGCCAACCTCAGCAACTTAGTGAGACCCTATTTCAAAATAAAAAGTAAAAAGGGCTGGGGGTATGGCTCAGAGGTAGAACAGTTCAATCCCTAGCACCAAAAAAAAAAAAAAAAGAGAGAGAGAGAAAAAAAAGGAAGGGGGATATGGAAAGAAATGTGAGGAGTGTCATGATTTGAGGAGTGAAACCAAGAGGATAAATTCTGGAAGGGGCTGAAGGAGGCACGGTCAGAGATTGGAGGAGGACCAGCATGGAGCAAAGCTGCTACCTCTAATGAAAAATCCTTCAAGAAGAGAGCATTTTATCCCTTATCTAATGGACTGTCTCAAACATAGTAGCTTAAAACAATAGTCATGAGGTTTGCAGTGAGTCTGCAGTTTGACCAGGGCTTGGTACAGAAAGTCATCTGTTTTGTGTGGCCCTGTCTGGGGTTGTCACAGGAAAACACGATAATTCCGTTGGCTCTTGGCTTCCATGGCGAAAAGAATTTCAGCATTCACCAGTCAGAGACAAAGACAGAGGTTTAATTCAAGAAAAGTAGAGATACACGTTCAGGAAAAAACGCGGGCCATCTCGAGAATGTGAGAGTGCGGCAGAGAGCCCAGATATTTTCAATCCCTTCCTTATAGGGCACTAGAGAGGGGGTGGCTAGGGACACATGGCGAGAAATGGGGCCACATGGTATGGCGGTCTCCTTTCTTTGAATCTTCAGGCTAACAAAAGGTGAGAATTCCTTGGGATAGGAATGGGGGGGTCATGGGGGGCAGGGCAATTGTGTGGTTTTCTCTGGGATCCTCTTCCCAGGAAATTGAGGTAAGCTTTGACAAAAGGTGAGGGATCTAATCGCCTCAGGAATTTCAGGTATGGAGCTAGGCCATTATGATTTAAAAGTGTGGGCCTAAGCTCTGTTAAAGTGAAACTAAAGATTATGAAGTTTTTTTAGATTTTAAAACTATATTTTCTTTGCCTTCACAAATTGTCTCCTTTCTACCTAAAATTTTATTTCTTCTATTCTACCTCAGGATGGCTTGGCTGGGAGCTGGAAGATCCACTTCTGAGCCAGCCTACATGGCTGGCAAGCTGGGGCTGGCTGTGGCCTGGGAGCTCAGGCAGGCTCAGGGCCCGGGCCTTCCTTCCTCTCCATGGGGCCTCTGCATGGCTGTTTGGGCTTCCTCCCAGCATGGTGGCTGGGCTCTAAGAGCAAGTGTTCCTAGGGAGTAAGGCTGAAAGCACATCACAGTTTTATGACCTCATCTTGGAAGTCATATATAGCATTACTTCTCGCTTACTCTGTTGGTTGAAGCAGTCAGAAAGGCTCCCTCAATTCAGGGGGTGGGAAATAAATTCTACCACTGAATGGGGCAGTGGCAAGGTTCTCAAAGCCCGCTGGAGTAGGAGTAGACATTTTGGAAACTAGAGTCGACCAGTTATTCACTGTCATCAGGAGAGAGATCAAGCCAGTAAGGCGCTAACAGGTCTTCTGGATCTGGCGATTTAGAGTTGTTAGGAAGAGCAGCTCCAGTAGCATGAGGAGGTGGAAGATAATTGAGACCCAAAGAGGAGGAAACACTTAATGTAGAATATTCTTTTCAAATGTTTACCCATGGCAGGTTAGAGAGTCAGAGCAAAGCATAGGCTACGTGCGGGGGAGATGTGAGCTGTCTTGTAGCTGATGGGGAAGGAGGGATTGGAGATTCAGCAGAGAGAAGTAATTGCTAGATCAAGTTCAAGAGGAGATTGGGCACTAAGAATAGAGTGGAGACTTTAGCCTCTGATGGGTCTTGGTTCTGAGACTGGAGGAAGGCGGTGAGGCTGGGCACAGGTGAGTGTGTGGGGCAGGGAGGAGGGGAGGAAAGTGGGCAGCCGAGTGTGTACCAGCCTGATAGCCTCTATTTTTTCTCTGAAGTAGGAGGCAAGACCATCTGCTGAGAATGAGAGGGTAGGAGGTGGCATTGGAGGCTGGAGGGGGTGAAGGTTTGGAATAGCTGCTGTGTGCTTTGCGGAGGGAGCTGATGGGGTGAGGGGCTTGGGCTGCTGAGTGGCACTGGGCATAGACCTGGAACCATGATGTTTTAGAGAATGCATCGAGAACTATGGAATGGCCATAGCGGGGAGTGAACTGGGAGTCTTGGAGGATCCCTGGGTCTCCTGATCACTCTTTTTTTTTAAAAATATACTTTTATTGGTGCATTGTAATTGAACATCATTATGAGGTTCAGAGTGATAGAGACATACATGCACACAGCAGTTGGCGTGTTTCCTTCCTGATCCCACCCTGCCCCTCCCCCTCCCCATACATGTTAATGAGATTAGTGTTGATAATTTAGTATATATACATCACATTATTTGAACTGTTGCCTTCATCATTCTTGAGCCAAGCAGGAGCCTGCCTCTGCTCAGCCCACTGGAGCTGGGAGGACAGCGGCCACTTTTCTGTGCTCAGAGCCTTGCTGGCTTCCTAAGTAATGGTGGCCATAAGGTCAATAGCAATGAGAGCAGGAGTAAAGATTTGGCATCTTCCTGCCTGGGATAAGTGACAGATGCATTTCTTGGGAAGCATGGCCCTGCAGGCTGTGTGAGGCTTCTTGGCAGTGGCTGGGGCAGGGCTGGCTCTGTAATCACAGGGCAGGGCAGGACCCACCCCTTAGCCTTTGGGAGAGCAGCTGGAAGGAGCTCTGAGGCCACCCCGCCACAGTCCATTAGCAGCAGCACCAGGTGGCACTGTCTTCCCACTGGACTTGGGCGCTGGTGAAAAAGTCCTACCAGGGCTACCCTTTTCTGCTGTAAAACCAAGAAGAGTCCAACTAGAAAGCTCATTTTGTTTGAAATTTGTGATGGGTATTATTATTATTTTTTTCCAAGTCCAGACCTAAATGGTTTTGGGACTGACAATCCCCGGAATGTGCTCAGACATGTTTGGCAGGAGAAAAATGATTTCTAGGGGACATTAGGGTCATCTAAGCCACCAGAAGCTTAGAGATGGGGGAGGCAAGCTTACTGACCTGCATAGGCTCCGTGCTTCCTTTCATGCCAGTTCCAGGTAGCACATGCCCTTGGGCTTCTCTCCCACCACTGTCCCCTCCCCAATGGCCCTGTGGTTGGTCACTGTCTGGTTTTGAAAGGAGGGCAATCTGATTAAAGTAATTCACACTAAAGAGAAAGTGACTAATAGGCTTAACCTCTATATATTTGCTTTTTTTTTTTAGAAGGTAAGCTTGTAAATCCAAACACATATCTACTATAAAGAAAAAGGGGATAGAGTTCTATAGGAGTGAGGCTTTTGAGAGTGAGGAGGTGGGGACTACTGGTTGTATCAGTTAGGATACTTTTTTTTTTTTTTGCGGAACTGGGGATTGAACCCAGGGGCATTCTACCTTTGAGATACACCCCAGCCCTATTTTTTGTTCTTTATTTTGAAACAGGGTCTCACTAAGTTGTGGAGGGACTCACTAAATAGCTGAGGCTGGCTGTGAACCTGGATCCTCCCATCTCAGCCTCCCAAGTACTGGGATTACAAGCGTGTGCCACCACACCTGGCGTTAGTTAGGATACTTTTGGCTGTAATTATCAGAAAATCTAACTACAGATGGTGTAGATAATAACCCTTATTATCTCACATGCAAACACATCTAGAAGTTGGGTCAGCTGTTCCAAGGTTGACTAATCCAGCAATTCACTGTGGTTTATAAGGACTGGTTTCTTTCCATCTTTCACTCTGCCATCTCAGCTTCCTAGCTTGTCTTCCTAAACTATTCCTCCTCATGGGCTCAAAACTGCTACACAGTTCCTTGTGACATCCAGATACCAGAGAAGCCCCCCCCCCCGTATTCCTTATAAAAAAGGAGTTCCTAGCTGGGTGTGGTGGTACATGCCTGTAATCCCAGTACTTGAGAGGCTGAGACAGGAGGATTGCAGGTGTGAGGCCAGTATGTGGTAATTTAGCAAGACCCTGCTTCAAAATAAAAAATAAAATAGGGCTGGGGTGTAGCTCAGAGGTAGAATGCCTCTGGGTTCAATTCCCAGTATCACAGAGAGAGAGAGAGAGAGAAAGAGAGAGAGAGAGAGAGAGAGAGAGAAAGAAAAGAAGAAGAAGAAGAAGAAGAAGAAGAAGAGGAGGAGGAGGAGGAGGAGGAGGAGGGAGGGAGGGAGAGTAAGGGAAGAAGGAAGGAAGGAAGGAAGGAAGGAAGGAAGGAAGGAAGATTGATTCGTTCCATAGTAGAATCCCCTTCATTTCTCATTGGTCAGAAGTACTGCCCATTGGTCTTAGTTAGAGAAGTGAGACCTCCTTGATTGGCCTAGCCCAGTCATAATTCACCTTCTTAGCTAAGGCCTGCTTTCCTTGAAAGACACGAATGATGTTCACAATTGGTACTCTGATGGCCAGGAATGTGGGCGTGATGGCTGTGGGTTGGCACCCAGGAGCATGCGCCACCCTGTTTTGTGTCTTCTGGGAACCCAGCGCCCTGTTGGGGAAGAGGGACAGACAGTCTCTGGGACAGACTGTTGAGTGTTGGCAGAGAAATGGAAGCCGACTCTCAGTACATGGTGTTTGGTGACTCTGATGATGTCGGTGACTTTGCACAAAAGAGAAAGGCAAGCCAAGGATGTTTTTCAGCTTTGTCATTATCACCTGATACTGTCCCTTTAGCAGTTGGGGCAACTCTACTTCTAGATGCATGGCCAGTGACTCTTATTGATTTGAGTGGCTGTCCAGAGCCAGACTAATTGGGCCCAGAGATTGGAACAGTGATTCAGCAGGAGGGGTCCATTATCCACTGGTGGGCCGGCTCTGCAGCGTCCTCCTCTGCCTACCATGGCGGGGAGCTCAGCAGGCCACATTGCACTGCCACGCGCACTGCTCGAGAGCAGGGTGGGCTTCAGACAGCCTGTGAACTGAGGTGAGACCACAGTCCTCAAGCCCCATAGCACTGCCCTGCATCATTCCCAGGCATCTTTCAAGCTTCCGAGACTGATGATGAACACACCTTGCTCTGTCCCTCCCTAAGGAGTCTAACTCATGGCCAAGGACCATGCCTTCCATGTACCACTGGTCCCCAAGGTGCTCTATTATGTTGGGGTGAAATTCTCTGGTCTAAGTGCTTGGTGGCCTCTGGCCCATCCCAAGGGTCGTTAAAAATAAAGACCTGTTATCCGGGCGTGGTGGCGCATGCTTGTAATCCCAGTACTTTGGGAGGCGGGGACCCAGAGGATCTGGGTTCGTGGCCAGCCTCAGCTCTCTCTCTCTCTCTCTCTCTGTTTCTCTCTCTCTCTCTCTCTCTCTCTCTCTCTCTCTCCCTCCCTCCCTCCCTCCCTCCCTCCCTAGTGAGGCCCTCTGCAACTTTGTGAGACCCGGTTTCAAAATAAAGTATAAAAAAAATAGGGCCGGGGATATAGCGCGGAGGTAGAAAGCCCCTGGGTTCAATCCCTGGTACTGCAAAAAAAAAAAAAAAATAAAAAAAATAAAGACCTGTGACAGTGTGGTTTTGACTTTATGAACAGCATTTTCAGTAGGTGCTGTCTGTCATCTTGTTTCTTTTCTAAATATGTTGATTAAACAGTGGGTGGCTAGGTAATGTTTGTGTTGGCACATGCTCCAATGGCTGATATATATGCAGAGACATAAGCCATCCCATGGAAACTTCTCTTTGCCCTATAATTCTGTTTTCTAAAAAGCATGCACTTTAATAACTTATCGGAACAAAGATAAACTCCACAAATGGCAAGCTATTTACATCACTCTGAATTGATTTTCGATCCTTGTCGAACATCCATTTTTACCAGTTCGGATCCGTGCCGGCATTCTATTTAGCGTGCTGCTTTTCCATAGAACATTATTTCTTTTATAGTATATAATAACTTGATAACAGTAACTTACATTTCACTTGCATTTTATAATTTGCAAAGCTCTTTCTCTGCCTTATCTTAGCTTCCATTGTATTATTCTACATTGTAATGCATGAGGCTGGGCTACGTAAAGAAAGAATAAGAAAAATTTGGTCCAGATCCTGTTTTGACAGTTGCAAACTATGTGACTTTAGGAAGTGCTTTAACCTCTTGGGATGTACTTCCTGTACTTGGGAGGCTGAGACCGGAGGATCCTGGTTCGCGGCCAGCCTCAGCTACTTAGTGAGGCCTTCCGCAACTTAGTGAGACCCGGTTTCAAAATAAAGGATAAAATATAGGGCTGGGGGTGTAGCCTGGAGGTAGAATATCCCTGGGTTCAATCCCTGGTACTGCAAAATAAATAAATAAATAAAGAAAGAAAGAAAGAAAGAAAGAAGAGGATTAAGTGGGAATATATATGTATGTGCTTTGTAGCCCAGTGCTTAGCATATAGCATATGTACTAAATAATGAGAATCTCTATTGTTTTTTGCAATTATAAATACCAATCACTAATTTTCAAACTTCTTTATAACTTTCCTTTTTTTGTTCTATTTCTGGGTGGCTCACAATTGATTTTTTTTTCTACTGTGAACCAATTACTATATAGGCAAAAAGTTTCATTATTTTACCTTGAAGGAAGTATTAATTATTGAATATGCTTTGATTGATTCATAAGGTCCCAAATTAAATAGAGAATTCTCAGTTTTTCTGAAGCTGTGGTTCTTTTTTTTTTTTTTTTTTTTTTTTTTTGCGTGGTACCGGGGATTGAACCCAGGGGCGTTCTACCTTGGAGCTAGACCCCCGGCCCTATTTTTTATCCTTTATTTTGAAACCAGGTCTCACGAAGTTGCGGAGGGCCTCACTAAGTAGCTGAGGCTGGCCGCGAACCTGGATCCTCCTGTCTCCGCCTCCCAAGAACTGGGATTACAAGCATACGCCACGACACCTGGCTGAAGCTGTGGTTCTCGAAAATTCAGAAATAAACCCTTTTCCAACAAATCACAGACATAAAAATGCAGTCCATTTTGCTAACACAAATGTGACCACATAATTATCTGAGAGAAGACAAACCCTTTGAAATAATCGTGTGTTCATCCATTTATTTATTCGCTCCTTCATTCATATGGGTATCTAGTAAACATCGGCCGAGTGTTGAGTGTGTGTTAGGCACTTGTGAAAACATTGGCTGTTGAAAGAATTTTATGGGGAAGATACATTTTGGGAGAAAAATCAAAAAGGCAAACTGACAACAACACCTGCTTTCTTTTAGTGGATTGCATCTGTTGTCGAAAAGACAGCGAAACGAATCTACTTAGGGCTGGCTCTTAAGAAAGAGACTGAAGGAAAACAGAAGGTGAAGCTAAGGAGATTTATCTTAGTCTCTTCAGCTGAGAACAGTTGCAAATAGGAGCAGCCCAAACCCTTTGAACAAGATGACTCTTAACTTGATCCCCTTCCCAACCTAGAGGAGGTCAAGGAATTGGTGAACCCCTGAATTATGTGCAGTTTATATATTTCCCAGGGTTTGTAGCCGGTATCAGTTTTCAACTTGGCAGTCTCCTATAAGGGGTTGGTGACCTGCTGTAAATTAAAAACACTGCTATTGAAACAGGTCTCATTTTAAATGGCAGTAACCCTCCTTATCTGCTGGTTTGCTTTCCACAGTTTCGGTACCCTGCAGGCTGTTACCCATGGTCAACCACAGTCAGTACAGTATGATAAAACTTTTTTTGTGTGTGTGTGGTACTGGGGATTGAACCCTGAGGCATTCTACCTCTGAGCTACATCCCCAGCCTTATTTTATTTATTTATTTATTTAATTTTTATTTATTACATTTATTGGTGCATTGTAGTTATACATTTTGGTAAGTGTCAGGGTATGAGAAGCATGCATGCACACATTGCTCATTTATCCTTCCCTCAATCCCACCCCATTCCCTCCCCCTTCCCTCCTTTCCATGTTCAGCATAGTGATTGACTCTGATAAGTTTGTTTATATACATCATGTGCATTAGTGTATTTCCCTCTTCCCCCCTCCCGTCTCCCTCAGTTAGGTCACCTTTGCTCAACTAAAGTTTTCTCCATCTTTGTCTGGGGTTCCTTCTAAGTCCCATTCTCCCTAGCTTCCACATATTAGGGGGAACATCCGATTTTTCACTCTTTGTGATTTACTAATCTCACTTAGCATAATGTTCTCCAGTGCCCTCCATTTCCCTGCAAATGATGTAATTTTGTTCTTCTTTATGGTTGCATAAAATTCCATCGTGTACATATCCCATAGTTTTGTGATCCATTCGTCTGTCGATGGACACCTTGGCTGGTTCCAAAGTTTGGCAGTTGTGAATTGTGCAGCTATAAACATAGATACACATGCATTAGTCTGGTAGTTTGGTGTCAGTTCTTTTGGGTAGATGCCTAAAAGTGGTATTGCTGGGTCATATGGTAGGTTCATTCCCATTCTTCTGAGGATCCTCCATACTGTTTTCCAAAGTGGTTGCACTAATTTGCAATCCCACCAACAGTGTATTAGAGTTCCTGCTTCTCCACATCCTTGCCAGCACTTGTTGTTGTTTATTTTATTAATGATTGCCATTCTTTTTTTTTTTTTT
>PVJS01064107.1:0-10323 GCA_004027185.1 Glis glis | reverse complement strand
AACCCCGGCTGCACGACCCCCGGCTGCACGGCCCCAACCCCGGCTGCGCGGCCCCAACCCCGGCTGCGCGGCGGCCCCTCCTGCGGGACCCGGTCCCCGCCCGCCACTCGCCGCGCGCTTTCTGCAACGTTCCTGGCTGTCGCTGGTGGCTGGTGGTGACGCTTCCTCCGAAGACCCGGGCGCAGGACGGCGACCCCAGCCCCGCGTCCCTCCGGTCTGCGCGCCGGGTCGGTGCCGTCGCGGGTCCCTCGGCTCAGCTCGGCGGGGCGCGCGGAGGCCGGCGAGAACGCAGACAGGGCGAAGGCTGTGCGCTCGGCGCGTGGGCGCCCGGACCCGGGAGAGGAGCTGCCGCCGGCCGATCAGGGCGTGGGGAGGCCGTGGGGATCGCACCCCGCTTCCACTCGGGGTGCAAGGGGCTTGTGTCACCTTCGGGCTTGAGTCGTGCTCCTGCTGGGTGGGAGCGAGTCTGAAACTGTGCAGACGAGGAAGGAGCACACGGTGCACAACTTGTGGGGCTTTTAAGTTAAGAGTCGCCTTTTCCACTGGTCCCTACCTTCAAAGCCGCTTAAAAGCTTTTATTTTATTTTATTTTATTTTATTTATTTATTTATTTTTTTTGTGGTACTGGGATTGAACCCAGGGGCATTCTACCTCCGGGCTACACCCCAGCCCTATTTTTTTATTGTTTATTTTGAAACAGGGTCTCACTAAGTTGCAGAGGGCCTCACTAAGTAGCTGAGGCTGCCCTCGAACCTGCGATCCTCCTGTCTCAGCCTCCCAAGTACTGAGATTACAAGCGTGCTCCACCATGCCCAGCTAAAAGCTTTTTAGTTTAAAAACTAAAGTTTAAACTTAATTTATAAAACTAAAATCTGTTTTTTAAAAAAGCTAGACATAGCTTGACATGGTGGCACACGCTTGTAATCCCAGTACTTGGGAGGCTGAGACCAGAGGATCCAGGTTTGCAGCCAGCCTCAGCTACTTAGTGAGGCCCTCTGCAACTTAGTGAGACCCTGTTTCAAAATAAAGAATAAAAAATAGGGCTGGGGGTGTAGCCCGGAGGTAAAATGCCCCTGGGTTCAATTCCTGGTACCGCCAAAAAAATAAAAAATAAAAAATGAATAAAATAGGGCTGGGGATGTAGCTCAGAGGCAGAATGCCCCTGGGTTACAAAAATTAAAAAATAAAAAAGCTAGCCATGTTGCAGGGGCTCACGCAACACCATCTAAATCCTCACGTACGTGCCCTGGAAACTGAATGGTCAGGGCTTTATCGTGTGGGTGGTGGTTGGTAAGGTGGGAAGACAGAAGAAATGTGGGCTCACAGTTCTTGAAAATGCATCTTGACCTTTTTTTTTTTCCAGGGATTGAACGCAGGGGCGTTCTACCTCTGCGCTACACCCCCGGCCCTATTTTTTATACTTTATTTTGAAACTGGGTCTCACCAAGTTGCGGAGGGCCTCATTAAGTAGAGAGAGAGAGACAGAGAGAGAGAGAGAGAGAGAGACAGAGACAGAGACAGAGACAGAGAGCTGAGGTTGGCTGCGAACCGGGATCCTCCAGTCTCTGCCTCCCAAAGTACTGAGATTACAAGCGTGGGACACCACCTCCGGCTCCATCTTGACCTTTTTTAAAAGCTTTATTGAGGTACTATTTATGCACAATAAAGTCTAGCAGTTTTAAGTATACATTTGGAGGGTTTTATTTTTTACTTTTATTTTTTTGGCAGTACCAGGGATTGAACCCAGGGACATTCTACCTCCGAGCTACACCCCCAGCCCTATTTTTTATTATTTATTTTGAAACAGGGTCTCACTAAGTTGCGGAAGGTCTCACTAAGTAGCTGGGGCTGGCCGTGAACCTGGATCCTCTGGTCTCAGCCTCCCAAGTACTGGGATTACAAATGTGTGCCACCACATCCAGCCAGCTTCCACTTTTTGACTATTATAAACAATACTGCAGCTGGGCATGGTGGTATACACCTGTAATCCCAGTACTTGGGAGGCTGAGACAGGAGAATTGCAGGTTTGTGGCCAGCCTCAGCAACCTTGTGAGGCCCTCTGCAACTTAGTGAGCCCCTGTTTCAAAAGTAAAAAATAAAATAGGGCTGGGAGTGTATCTTAGAGGTAGGCAAATGCCTCTGGGTTCAATCCCCAGCACCACCACAACAACAAAAAGTGCTGCTATGAATTCTTTTTTTCGGTACTGGGGATTGAAACCAGGGGCATTCTACCTCCGAGCTACACCCCCAGCCCTATTTTTTATTCTTTATTTTGAAACCGGGTCTCACTAAGTTGCGGAGGGCCTCACTAAGTAGCTGAGGCTGCCCTCCAAGCTGCGATCCTCCTGTCTCAGCCTCCCAAGTACTGGGATTACAATGCCTGGTGTGGAGCATCTTTTCATGTGCTTATTGGCCATATATATATTTCTAGAGAAATGTATCAGATCCTTTGTCCACATTTTTTCTTTTTATTTTCTTCTTCTTTTTTTCTTTTTGGTAGTATTGGGGATCAAACCTAGGGACGCTGTACCAATGAGCTATATCCCCAGCCCATTAAAAATATATATTTTTTAAATTTTGAGACAGGGTCTTGCTAAGTTGTCCAATTTGGCCTCCTGCCTCAGCCTCCAGAGTGGTTGGCATTACAGGTGTGTGCCACCACACCCAGCTAATCTACTTTTTTTTTTTTTTGGCGGTACCAGGGATTGAACCCAGGGGCGTTCTACCTCTGAGCTACACCCCCGGCCCTATTTTTTATACTTTATTTTGAAACTGGGTCTCACGAATTTGCGGAGGGCCTCACTAAGTAGCTGAGGCTGGCCCCGAACCCGGATCCTCGGGTCTCCGCCTCCCAAGTACCGGGATTACAAACGTGCGCCACCACGCCCTGCTGCTAATCTACTTTTTAAGTTGGTTTGTCTTCTTTGTTACTGAGTTGTAAGAGTTCTTTATGTATTCATACATATACATTTATTATTATTATTATCATTAATTTTATTATTGTTGTTGTTGTCATTATTAGTACTGAGGATTGAACCCAGGGGCCTTCATCCTCTGAGCTATACCCCACCCCCATCCCTATTTTATTTTTTATTTTGAAACAGGGTCTTGCTAAGTTACTGTGCACTGGTCTTGAACCTGCGATCCTCTTGTCTCAGTCTCCCAAGTTCTGGGATTACACATACGGGCCACTGCGCCTGGCTTTTTCTCACATCTTTTTAAAAACAAATAAGATACTTCTCCAGACTAAGCAATAGAGCTGAAGGAAGCTCAAGGCTTTGGAGTCACGTGGTTTGGATTAAAAAAAAAAGAGGCAGGCGTGGTGGCACACACTTGTAATGCCAGTACTTGGGAGCTGAGAAAGGAGGGCCGCAGGTTCAAGACCAGTCTCGTCAAGTAGTGAGACTCTCATCAGCCTAGTGAGACCCTGTTTCAAATAAAATAGGGCTGGGGGTGTATCTCGGAGGTAAAATGCCTCTGGGTTCAATCCCCAGTACCACACACACACACACACACACACACACACACACACACACACTAAAATAAAATTAAAAAATAAATAAACCAAAAAGCCAGGCTTCTCCATTTGCTATCATAGATAATAAGTGATCTTGGAGAAATTACCAGGTTATCGTCTCTGAGCCTCTGGGACTCATGTATAAGATGGCGTAATCATGCTTACTTTCAGTGAAGATTAAGTGAGTACGTGTCTTAGCTGCTTGGCGTAGCACCTGGAAGGCTAATAAAAGAATCTGACAACTTCAAGATTCTGTTTCAAAATTTAAAAATAGCCGGGCATGGTGGCGCACGCTTGTAATCCCAGTACTTGGGAGGCTGAGACAGGAGAATCGCAGGTTCGCGACCAACCTCAGCTACTTAGTGAGACCCTGTTTCAAAATAAAGAATAAAATTGGGCTCGGGGTATAGCTCGAGGGTAGAATGCCCCTGGGTCCCATCCACAGCAACACACACACACACACACACACACACACACACACACACACACAAAGAATCTGACAGATTTCACCTTAGCCTTTGCCTAGGAGGTCTTGGTGCCCACCCTGTTCTGGAAGCCCACAGATTTTTCCAGAAATTGCTAGAAAATTGGGACTAACATCCCACAGCCCAGATTTTGCCCACAAACCTCTTGGGTGTTATTCATCCATACCTAAGTCTTTTAATTATCTTTACCACTTTTAGTTTTATTTAGATTTATTTGCAGCGAAAGCTGTTTTCCTCCCACAGCTGGGAACAGTTTAGAGAAAAGCATTTCTGTTTTATTTTAAAATATAACATTTTTAATTTATATTTCTGCTTAAGTAAAGGAAAAAATATCGCTTTAGAATGACTTTGACAGTCTTATCTGTAGGAATAGAACCAAGGCTTTGTAGTGAGAGGCCTGAGTTGCCGCTGTATCTTTTATAGTTTTCAGCACATCTCTCTATCTATCATCTGTCTGTCTGTCTATCTATCTATCAATCATCTATCGAGGTACTGGGGATGGAACCCAGGGGCATTCTACCTCCAGGCTACACCCCCAGCCCTATTTTTTTATTCTTATTTTTAAACAGGGTCTCACTAAGTGTGTGTCTGTGGAGCTGCTCACAGGACTGGGCTTGCTGTCTGCCGTTCTAACAATGACCACACATTCGGAGGCCTAAACCTCATGGTTTTGCAGGTCAGTGTCAGCTACACACCTCACTGGGCAAAGTTGGGGTGTTGGCAGGGCTGCGAGAGCCCAATTCCTTGGCTCTCCCAACTTTTAGAAGCTGCCCACACTCTGGTGGCAGCCCTCCTTATCTTCAAAGTCAACATGGTGGGGGCATACCTGTATCACATCCCTTTAGCCTTGCTGCTGTCGAAAATCTCTTTCCTGACTCTCTTCTGCCTCTGCCTGCCTGCCTCCCTCTCTCTCCTTCCCTCCCTCCCCCTCCCTTTCTTTCCTTTTTTGTACTGGGGATTAAACCCAGGGACATTCCACCTCTGTGCTACACTCCCAGCCCATTTGTTTGTTTATTTATTTATTATTTATTATTTTTATTTATTTATTTATTTTATACAGGGTCGCACTAAGTTGCTGAGGGCCTTGCTCAGTCGCTAAGGCTGGCCTCAAACCTGGGATCCTCCTGTCTCAGCCTCCCAAGAACTGGGATGACAGGAGTGTGCCACCACACCTAGCTACCCTTGCCTGCTGTTCTAGTGTCCTGCCTCATCCCTCACCCACCCACAGCGTGCGCCCCAGCTATCCCTGACTCCGTAGGAGATTTCCCCAGTTTATCTGCATCTCCCTGCCTTTGCACACGCTCTTCCCTCTGCCTGGACTCCCTGCAGCCTCCCTCCTGCACGCCCACTGTCCTCCCCTCCTCCAGCCTAATGGTGACTCTGGAAAGCACGCCCCATAGGTCCTGGGGCACGTCTTAGTAACTCAGTGAAGGTGCTGGGTTCTCGGCGTGACAGGACTCTCCCCCAGAGAGCGAGCTTCTGCCTGAGGATGCGATGGGCAAGGCCGGCGCCCACGACCTCGGGACCACTCCAGCATCGAGCACTGTTTCCTGAGGGACTGAATGTCGTGTAGCCATGCGGTCTCCAGGTGGTGTCGTGCATATGTGAATGCATTCTCTTTTCTTTCCCCTTCCTTCCTTCCTTCCTTCCTTCCTTCCTTCCTTCCTTCCTTCCTTCCTTCCCTCCCTCCCTCCCCCCTCTCTCCCTCCCTCCCTCCCTCCTTCCTCTCTCTTTCTTTCTCTCTTGGTATTGGTGGTTGAATCCAGGGGCATTCCACCTCTGAGCTACATCCCCAGCCCGATTTTATTTATTTATTTATTTTATTTCAAAACAAGGTCTCACTAAATTGCCGAGGTTGGTCTCAAACCTGGGATCCCCTTGTCTCAGCCTCCCAAGTACTGGGATTACAGGCATGCACCACCACGCCCAGCTTTCTTTTTCTTTAAATCTCTCTCTCTCTCTCTCTCTCTCTCTCTCTTCTTATTTATTTTTTTACTTTTGACCTACTCAGGGTTCAACCCAGGGGCATTCTACCTCTGAGCTCCACCCCTAGCCCTTTATTTTTATTTTTTATTTTTTCGGTACTGGAGATTGAACCCAGGGACATTCTACCTCCGAGCTACACCCCCAGCCCTATTTTTTATACTTTATTTTGAAACCGGGTCTCACGAAGTTGCGGTGGGCCTCACTAAGTAGCTGAGGCTGGCCGCGAACCCGGATCCTCCGGTCTCAGCCTCCCAAGCATGTGCCGCCACGCCCGGCCCGCCCTTTTTAATTTTTATTTTGAGACAGAGTCTCACTAAATTGTCCAGGCTGGCTTCGAACTTACAATCCTTCTGCCTCAACCTCCCAAGTAGCTGGGATAACAGGCGTGCCTGGTTTAATTTTTTTTTAATTTTTTAATAATTGTTTGTGTGTGTGTGTGTGTGTGTGTGTGTGTGTATGTGATACTGGGATTGAATCCAGGGGCATTCTACCTCTGAGCTACACCCCCGTCCTATTTTTTTTTTAATTTTGAAAAGGGTCTTACTAAATTGAGGAGGGCCTCACTAAGTTGCCAAGGCTGCCTTCGAACCTGCAATCCTCCTCTCAGCCTCCCAAGTACTGGGATTACAAACTTCGCCACCACACCAGGCTTTCTTGTATGTTCTATAGGAAGCCATAGCCTTGGGCCAAATCCAGTCCACCGCCTCCCCTTTTTTTTTTAAATAGATACAGTTTGCTGGGCGTGGTGGTGCACGCTCGTAATCCCAGTACTTGTGAGGCTGAGACAGGAGGATCACAGGTTCGCAGCCAACCTCAGCTACTTAGTGAGACCCTCCACAATTTAGTAAGACCCTGTTTCAAAATAAAGAATAAAGCCAGGTGTGGTGGCACACGATTTTAATCCCAGTACTTGGGAGGCTGAGACTGGAGGATCGGGGTTCATGGCCAGCCTCAGCTACTTAGTGAGGCCCTCTGCAACTTAGTGAGTCCCTGTTTCAAAATCAAGAATAAAAAATAGGGCTGGGGAGCTGGGCATGGTGGCGCACGCTTGTAATCCCAGTACTTGGGAGGCGGAGACCGGAGGATCTGGGTTCTCGGCCAGCCTCAGCTACTTAGTGAGGCCCTCCGCAACTTCGTGAGACCCGGTTTCAAAATAAAGGATAAAAAATAGGGCCGGGGGTGTAGCGCGGAGGTAGAATGCCCCTGGGTTCAATCCCCGGTACTGCAAAAAAAAAAAAGAACATACAACAATATTTCACAATTCTTATTTTATTTTAATAATTGCAAAGCCTGGGAAGAAGCTATGTTTTTGCATGATATAATGGAAAGAACATAGGGTTGAAGCCGGGCGTGGTGGCACATGCTTATAATCCGAGTATTTGGGAGGCTGAGACAAAAGGATCGCAGGTTCGCGGCCAGCCTCAGCTACTTAGTGAGGCCCTCCGAAACTTAGTGAGACCCTGCTTCAAAATAAAAAATAAAATAGGGCTGGGGGTGTAGCTTGGATGTAGAATGCCCCTGGGTTCAACCCCCAGCACCAAAAAAAAAAAAAAAAAAATTAACAAAAAAGAACATAGGGTTGAGGTTGGAGGCCCCAGTATAAATCCTAACTGTAAATTGCTGTGGGATCTTTGGAAAGTTGCTTGACTCTCTGGCCCTCACTTTTATGACTCTTTGTGACAAGGACAATAGTAATGTGTTCTTTACTGGGCGTTTATGAAGACCAGATAGGATAATGTGGTAGAAGTGCTTCCTCCGCTGCAAATGCAAAGCACACAGTACTGGTTCTCACAAATTGCTGTTGCTCAGCATCTTGCAGATTCATGTGTAATAAACATTAAATATTTAAAGGTAAAGCAAATTAGAAAATTTGAATTTAAATGTAATGTAAACATGAAGCCTGAGAAAAATGCATTTCTATTTGTCTCCACCAGCAAAGTGACTTTCGTGGGTAGAAGCTGGCTTTTAAAAGGAGATGGTATAAATATACTTTTTTTTTTTCAAAATAGAGTTGTCCAGAGAAGAATAATTTTTCATCACAGTTGTGAAACTTTACAACCACATGCTGGTGGGGAATAGAGGAGGAAATGTCGAGGGTGCAGGTAGATGTTGAGTGAGCACCCATGGCCTCTGGGAAGCTCTTTTAATAAGGCAGGAACAGCTGGGCATGGTGGTGCAGGCTTGTAATGGGAGGCTGAGATGGGAGGATCTCAGGTTTGAGGCCAGCCTCAGCAACCTAGGGAGACCCTCAGCAACTTAGCAAAACCCTGTTTTAAAATAAAAAATAATCCGGGCGTGGTGGTTCACACTTGTAATCCCAGTACTTGGGAGGCTGAGACAGGAGGATCCGGGTTTGTGGCCAGCCTCAGCTACTTAGTGAGGCCCTCCACGACTTAGTGAGACCCTGTTTCAAAATAAAAAATAGAATAGGGCTGGGGTATAGCTCAGAGGTGGAATGCCCCTGGGTTCAATCCCCACTACCCCCCCCAAAAAAGAGAACAGGAACAGAAACCAAACTTCAGGCAGTTGGGGGGTGGGAAACGGAAGCAATAGGTGGAGACAGTCTTTCTACAGGTGTGGCAGAAGAAAGAAAAATAGGGTGTAGCTGTAAAGGGCTTCTGGGTGGTGGAGACATTGTCTCAAAGCAGGGTTGGGCCACGCCTGTGTGTCTGTGTGTGTGCATGTGTATGTGTGCGTGCATGTGTGTATGTTTGTGCATGTGTATATGTGTGTGCATATGTATGTGTGTGCATGTGTGTATGTGTGTGTGCATGTGTATGTGTGTGCATGTGTGTATGCATGTGTGCATGTGTGTATGCATGTGTATATGTGTGTGCATGTGCGTGTGCATACATGTGTATATGTGTGTGCATGTGTGTGCATGTGTGTGTGCATGTGTATATGTGTGTGTGTGTGTGTGTGTGTGTGTGTGTGTGTGTGAGTGCAGAGGATCAGGAGCCAGGGGAGCAGGTTGGAAAGGAGCAGGACGGGGCTGAGGGGGGGTAGCGTGCAGACCACCCAGGTCCAGGGCAGGCGACCACATCGACCACATCGGGCAGGGAGGCCAGGCTACTGGGAGAGAGCGGGGAGGGTCCTGCGCAGGCGTGAAGCCGCTTCCTCCTGGGGGCCTCCCTCACCACCTCTCTGTCCCTGAGTCTGGATTCGGTTCCCATCCTGCGCTTCCCCATGTGAGATGCGCTGTTCATGATCCTCTGATCCTCTTCTCTGCATCCCCGCTCAGCCCCGAAGCTTCGCCTAAGCAGGCCTTATGGCTTATTATCTGTTTCAATATTTACAGCACTTAGCACAAAAGCGGGCACACTCTGCACACAGTCGATTCTCATTCAGTATGTGTAGATCAGCTGGTCCGAGGTCTAAGACCTGAGGGGTCGGATTATGTTGCGGGCCTTGTTACTCATCTGCTTTGAGGTCACCTCCGTCCGGCTTGGGAGGGACACAAACTGCCCACCCAAGTGGGAATTGTTTGCACGCAGACAAGTTTCCAAGGACCAAATGGGACTGATAACCAGAGACCCTGACCGATAAGCAAAGACCCCGACAACTTCCTTGTCTCTCCTTTCCTTCCCTGAGTCATCTGTGACTACCGTGATGTTTTTCCCTGACTCACCCCACGACTGCTTTGCTGTCTCCTGTGATCAACTATTTTGACTATGTTTGGTTATAACTCTCAGTAAAAGCAAGACGCTGGTGGAAGGGCAGTAGGAGGGATTGCCATCTCTCTCCTCTCCCGCCTCTTCAGATCTTGTCATGTTGACTCCATTGTCATTCATGTGAGAGACTTCTAATCAATCAATAGACAACATCCGCTACAGAATTAAGTTATGTCACTGGTCTCTCTCCACTACCACCCCCGTACTGGGGATTGAACTCAGGGGCATTTTTTTTTTTTTTTTTTGCCGTACTGGGATTGAATCCAGGGGCATTCTACCTCCGGGCTACACCCCCAGCCCTATTTTTTTTTATTCTTTATTTTGAAACAGGGTCTCACTAAGTTGCAGAGGGCCTCACTAAGTAGCTGAGGCTGGCCTCGAACCCGGATCCTCCGGTCTCAGCCTCCCAAGTACTGGGATTACAAGCGTGCATCACCACGCCTGGCTCTTATTCTTTATTTTGAAACAGGGTCTCACTAAGTTGTGGAGGGCCTCACTAAGTAGCTGAGACTGGCCGCGAACCCGGATCCTCCAGTCTCAGCCTCCCAAGTACTGGAATCAGGGGCATTTTTTTTTTTTTTTTGCGGTACCGGGGATTGAACCCAGGGGCGTTCTACCTCCGCGCTATGCCCCCGGCCCTATTTTTTATACTTTATTTTGAAAC
>PVJS01064106.1:0-10316 GCA_004027185.1 Glis glis | reverse complement strand
GAGCTGAGGCCGGCCGAGAACCCGGATCCTCCGGTCTCCGCCTCCCAAAGTACTGGGATTACAAGCGTGCGCCACCATGCCTGGCTTAATCTTTATTTTTTGAAACAGGGTCTCACTAAGTTGTGGAGGGCCTCACTAAGTAGCTGAGGCTGGCCGCGAACCCGGATCCTCTGGTCTCAGCCTCCCAAGTATGGGGAATTACAAGCATGTGCCACCACACCCGGCTTAAATTACTTTTTAACATATTGTTTTTTGCAGATAATAGAATTCTGTAGGATAAAGGTATATCGGCATGAGTATAAATAAAAGCAATTTGTCTTTTAATAGGACAACTTGAAGACTGGCATTGTCAATGAAAATATTGTTCCAGGAGGTTATGATTTTGGTACGTATATTCCATAAAACATGTATTGAAACCTTCCATGATATCCATTAATATGTACAGTTTTTATGCTTTCATCACTTAAGAAATAAATTAAAAATAAATAAAGTGGGCCTTATAAACAATAACAACAAAAAGAACTGATGATGGAATTTTAGCAGAATATGGATGAACTGAGGACATGCAGCAGAGGTGAAGGCTAGGGAAAAGGAGGCAGATCAGTGAAGTGTAGGTTCAGGGTCGCTCCCTCACCAACTCCTAGATCTGTTTATTTTTCCAGCTGTTTCAGTCGAAGGTGAAATATGGAAGAAAGAACAAAATCTTTTAAGTATTTATTTGTATTAAAAATAATATTTTTGAATGATAAATGCATAAAAAGTGCTAGTCCATAGGGGATGATTAAAACAAGAAAAATGTATTACCATTTGCAAATTAGCTTATTATTTAATAATTGATGTCTCTCCAGATTCAGTATTTTCAGCTTGATTCCCATAGTACCTTGGACTTTTGAAACATAACTGTTTAATTTTTTCAATTTGTATTATTTTCTAGTATTTCGCCCCATATCTGCTAAAGCCAAACTTCAGATGAACCGCCGATCAGATTTTGACTTTTCTGACCCCAAAATAAACCTGGATGTTGAGTTACATAACATAGCAATTGAATTCAATAAACCACAGGTGATTTTCTTTGATGAAATTCTAAGTTGTAATTCTTTGATAAAAGAAAAACTAATATTTTAGATTTTTTTAAAAAATTATAACATATGATAGTATTTCCTTTAAAAGTTGGTAATTTAACTCTTTATTTCAACAATCAAACAAAAATTCCGAAATATTTAACAGTTTTGTATTTTTCCATTCTTTAGTATTTCAGTGTTATGGAGCTTCTTGAATCAGTTGATATGATGACACAAAATCTACCATATAGGAAATTCAAACCTGATGTGCCTCTTCACTACCACGCCAGGGAATGGTAAAGTGCCTTTTTTTTAATTGAGTTTTTTATATGATTTAAAAATATATGGCATGAAAGTTTCTTTGGCTTTAGTGTTTTTTAAGATATTCTTTTTAAGGTCTGATACAGACTATAACTAAACTGAATTGTGGCTAGAAAATGTGGCTGCTTTAGTTTGCTAATAAAATTGACTCAAGGAATTGTTTATACCAAAATTTACAACTAGAGATACTAAAATACCATCATTTGCATTTACCATAGAGGGACCAGTATTTTGGGAATTATTAAAAAATTAACTTGGTTTGTTTTCTAGCAATGTCTTTTTTTAGCCTCACTAAATTTATATTTTAAAACCTGAAAAAAATATGGGAGTCTGTGTACTGCAGCCTCATTTTAAAATTCATAAGTCTTTATTATTCCAGTTTTTAAGTTGTTCTCTAGAGTCTAGAAGTTCCAATTACTCTTTCAGGTATATACCTCAATTATTATTTAAGTGACTACAGTGGCACTTAATGCCCAATAGTTTTTGTGTAGAGCTGTATTTTTTTTAACAAAATTGAATGAGTTTATTTTTACTTTGAAAAGAGGCAAGATTAATAATTAATGGATTGTTAATACAAACAAGGTTAGGAAAAAGCAAATGGTTAGGAAATTTATCATTTTCATAGTCTCTATTTTATAGTACATATTGTTAGAGTAGAAGTAGTATCATGGTTTCATACTCTTGATTTGAAGGTGTTCAGTGTGGGGTTTTTCTTTTTTGTTTCTTAACTAGGTGGGCTTATGCTATACATGGTATTCTTGAAGTTAATGTGTGCCCCAGCTTGCGGATGTGGTCCTGGAAGCATATTAATGAACATAGACAAAAACTGAAGCAATACAAAGAACTGTATAAAAAAAAGTTAACAAATAAGAAGCCACCTGGTGAAATTCTCACATCTTTAGAGGTTAGCATTAAAAACAAAATTGGATATTTTGTACTATGTAACTCCTTCTCAGTCTTTAGTGACTAATACTACCTAATTATTTGCTCTCTTTTATTTTTTTTTTTACCTGCTCTGTTTCTTATTTTTAGACAGTTTTGTGCTTCTGTTGTTAACTTCACTTGGGTAATACAAGATACGGTGAAATTTTCCTGTGAGCTTTTTATTTTTTATTTTATTTTTTTTGTGGTACTGAGGATTGAACTCAGAGGCATTCTACCTCCAAGCTACACTTTCAGCCCTATTTTTTATTTGGAAGCAGGGTCTCAGTAAGTTGCAGAGGGCCTCACGTGGTTGCTGAGACTGTCTGTGAATCGGTGATCCCCCTGACTCAGCCTCCCAAGTACTGGGATTACAGGTGTGCCCTCTGTGAGCTTTTAAAATTTAGTAGATTATTTTCAAACTGAGGGGATTTGGGTTTGTAACTTGAGGCCTTATTTTATGTCATTTTTAACCTAGAAAGGGTAAATAAAGTGTGTGCTACATTGTTTTCCAAACATCTGTGTTGATTTCAAAAGCCTGTATCTGGCACCATCATATCTTTTGCTATGTTACCATCTGACTGTGCATTAATTAAATCAATTTCCTGTCTTCTTTATCTATAATGCTCATTCTTACAGACATGCCTGTGCTCATAAATGCCATCTGTCTTTTCTCATCTCTCTGCCTATCCCAATTCTACTTGTTTCTGAACTTCTACTGAGTCCCATCTCTTGTGTGAACCTCCCAGAATTTTCTTCCCTTTTAATACTTTCCTCTTAATTCTTGTGGTATATCTAGTTTTCCAGCAGCTTTATATTTATTTGTCTTGAGATACTATTTTTATATTTGTGTTAGGCATATTGTGTTAGAATATTAGGCCTATTCTAAAGGGCTAGTTTAAAAGATGAAGTACATCTTAGAGTGATTAAGAGGAGTTAGCCCCTTGAAATTAATGTAACAATTCTGAGTCCAGAATGGATTTCCAATTAGAAACTCCCTGAAGATTGAGTTTTACTTTCCTTTTCAAGGAAAGGGGAGACTTTTTGAAGACCTAGCACAATTTCTGAAATGCTTGGATTTTGAGACTTTTCGGGTCTTAACCTGAATCCTGCAATTCTGCTGAACAGTAGAACCCTGAGTTAAGTTGTTTTTGAGGTAATAGTAGTAGGTCATGGTTGCTTCTCTTGTGGGGGGGAAGTGGCTTGTGGATCGAGCATGAACTTCAAAATAATCATGGGAATGAATAGATATGATGAAAGATTTAGTTTATCTCTGTTTATTTAATATCCATAACAACTCGTAAAAGTTAAGAGCAATTTGAGCAAGTTTTATGTGTATCTAGGTCTACTTAGAATATCTTAATGACGACAAGCAAACTACATATAATATGAAGGATTTATAATTGTATTTTTAGTTAAAAATGGCACGTAATATGTTTACCCTTAGCTGTAGTTTAAACAATGCATGTATGGTATCTTTTAGTATGTGTCAGGAACTCTTATAGAGTTTATAACTCTTGTATGCATGGCACTTAAGAGTACTTTGTTCAGAAAGTTATTCTGTTAATTTCTAGCCTGATATGTATATATATGTATACATACATGTATGTATATATGTATGTATATGTATATATGTGTATATATATATATATATATATATATATATGCAAACATTGGCCTTCAGAATTTAACAGATACCTTATATTGATGGAAATTCTGTTTTCTGTTTCCTGTCATATCTCTTCTTTTGTGTAGTAGTTTGATAGATTATACACTATAGTTTGATATATTATTATATAAAGTTATTAATGTAAAAATTATGTAAAGTGAACATATTTTTGTTTATATTTTCAGGAGTTGGAAAAAGCCTTGGATGTCTTTAATATAACTATAGCTAGACAACAGGCAGAAGTTGAGGTAATTTCATATTATCTTTCAATAAGTCAGAATAAATCTAATTCCATATAGATATGACAGATGCTATATTGTTACCAATATTGTGCTATAAAGTGCACCATATTAATTAACTTCGTTAAAAGGGATCAAACTTGTGTTTTTCTGTTACAAGGAAATTTGGTTTCATTTTTTGCCACCCATTGATAATCAGGCAGGTTTTTACAGAAAGACAATTATTTGTAAATAGTTGGGCTTTTCCAATATTTAGAATTCATATGAAGGTTAAAGGACAGTTCTTTTTTTTCTCTAATCACCATTTCTCCTAAGGCAGTAAGGAGAACTTTGTGGTAATCTTAAATTCTTATACATGGTTAATGTTGCAGTTATTGTATTCTCTTGTCAGTGTGCTTATTGTTTACATTCATTTACTCAAGTAGATACATTATTTTTTTCTATTTCAACTCCTAAAAGAAAGATAGTTTGTCATTTATTTGAAAATTGATTCATTTTAGGCAAAGAAAGCAGGATTCAAGATATATAAAGAAGGAGTAAAAGATCCGGAGGATAATAAAGGATGGTTTAGTTGGATGTGGACTTGGTCGGAATCACATGCTAAACAACAACCAGATGTTAAGCCTGGAAGTATGTCCATTTCATTTTACAGTAGTGTAGTTAATCATCAGTTGTGAAAATAAAGTTTTGCAAAAAAATTTCTCTCTAAATAAATAGACATTGTAAGTATACATACATAATGATATACAGTTTAAATTTATTATTATTAATACAATCACTGTTAAGCCTTTAAAAATGTATAGGTTGAATAAAAATTAAATAAAATAATTTAAAAAAATCTTGCTAATGCTTACAGAAAAGGTTTATACCCAGAGTGAATACATATGGCATAGTAATAGATAAATAAAAATTGCAAAGTGTTATAGGTCATTGTAAATTGTTATTGAAATTGTTTCTTGGAAAGATTTTTGTTTCTTAACCAGATCATAGGCCTAGAATCTTAGGGACGAAGGTGTACATCTTGGATTTATCACTCGTTGGCACTATGGCCCTGCCAAGTTGAGCTGTCTCCAGTCTTCTGTGTTATTATCTGTAAAGTAGAGGAAATTATGATAGCAACTCTCCGTACTTTGAATGCTTAGTGTGTTTCTTAGCACAGTGCCATTTAGTACTCAGTATAATTAGCCATTTTTTGAGCTCTTGCTTAATTTAGAAATTTATACTGCTAAATTTATATGTTTAGTAATTTATGTTTTAGGAGAGTAACTTGTGAAAGTGCCAATGCTATTTTATGGTACTTAACAGGATTAGAAAAAGAAGGTAGAATTTGCATTTTATTTATAAAGACAGCTAAATTATATGTTAGCTTTATATTGTTATTGGTTAAGAACACAAAAGACTTTTTATGATTTGCAGTTCTTGAAGAAATGTTGACACCTGAAGAAAAAGCTTCACTCTATGAAGCAATCGGCTATAGTGAAACAGCAGTTGATCCAACCTTGCCCAAAACAGTAAGATGTTTTCTTGTCTTACACCTCTGAGTTTAATGTTAGATATGTCTGTATTAATTCTTTAAGAAAATATGCCACTGACTTTTTTGTGATCTTTTTCTGGTTCTGTAAATATTTCATTTATTTTAATTTTTAAGGTAGGAATAAAAATTATCTTTTATTTTTTGTTGCTAATGTGGTTATTCCTTAATAGATAAGGGTTGTTTTTAAAATATTTTGTGTTTTTTGAAATGAATAAACTATATTGAATAAGATTATTTGTTGTGTTTATATATATATATATATATATATACATATATATACATGTGTATTTCTTTTTCATTTTGTTCTTCTGGATATACTCTAGTTTGAAGCCATGAAGTTTTTTGTTCACTTGAAAAGTATGTCTATTGTTCTAAGAGAAAATAACCAAAAACCTGACCTGATAGACATTGTAGTAGAAGAATTTAGCACTTTAATTGTGCAAAGACCAGGAGCACAAGCAATAAAGTAAGTATTAATATATTTTCTTTTACAGGTTGAATGTCCCAAATCTGAAAATCTAAAATCTGAAATGCTTCAAAATCCAAAACTTTTTGAGTGCTGACAGTGTCACTAGTGGAAAATTCCACACCTGACCTTATGTGATGGGTCACAGTCAAAATGCAGGCACACTAAAAATATTTTATAAGATTACCTTTGGGCTCTGTAATGAGGTGTATTTAAAATACAAATAAATTTCATGTTTCAACTTGAATCCTGTCCACAAAATACCTCATTATTTTTATATGGATATTCCAAAATCTGAAAAACTCCAAAATCAGAAATACTTTGGTCCCAAGCATATCAGATAAGGGATACTCAACTCTATCTTAAAAGAAAAATTTCACCATGAGGTTGAACTTTATGTCAGCCTTTCAGTCTTGTAAAGAGTACTGTGGTTTAATGTATCCTTTTGTGTTTGCAGGAACTTAGTTTTTTTTCCCCAGTAATGCACATGTACTTTTGGAATTATTAATTATTAGTTATAATACATGTTCAGTAGAAAACTACATGTCAGTGAAACATAGAAGGACACTAAGGAAAAATATAGAAATGGTTGCACCACACAAAAAGAAACAATATTAACAATGTGGGTTTTAATCTGAGAATGTCTTTATTTTACCCTTGTTTTTAAAAACAACTGTATTGAGATATTCACATGCCTATAATTTATCCAGTTAATGTGTGGTACCGGGGATTGAACGCAGGGGCATTCTACCTCCGAGCTACAGTACCCCGGCCCTATTTTTTATACTTTATTTTGAAACCGGGTCTCACAAAGTTGCGGAGGGCCTCACTAAGTAGCTGAGGCTGGCCGCAAACCGGATCCTCTGGTCTCCGCCTCCCAAGTACTGGGATTATAAGCGTGAGCCACCACGCCCGGCCCAGTTTATACAAACTTCATTCCCCCTTTTTTGTGATATTAATGTTTATATATTCTATATATGATATAGTCAAACAATACATTATATAATTATTGCCTCGTATAATCATACCTTTTTAAGGAGCTTTGTGAAGAGAGAAGAGTGTAAGTAAGTGCGTAGTTTTTTTGTTATTGCTGTTGTTTTGTTTAATATTGACTTTATCTACCAATGTGGTTCTCTTCATTTCTTCCTGTATATTCCAGTTACCATCTGGTTGACTTCTTTACTCCAGTATAGGTTTATTCTTGTCCTTGTGCTTTACATTATTATGTAATGAGTTACATTTCTCTCTGTTATGGGTACCAAAATACAATTTTATAGATAACTGTTTTATGAAATCATTTTAAAGTAATTTAAATGAAGAATAGAAAAATATATAATTATGCTGTCTTTTATTATTACTTATGTAATTACCTTTAGCAGAATTCTTTTCCTCTTTGTCAGTTCAAATTGCTGTATGGTGTTAACTTCCTTAAGAACTTCATTTAGTATTCCTTGGAAGGCAAGTCTGCTAGTAATGGGGTCTCTGAGTTTTTATTTATCTTGGAATGTTTTTAATCCTTCTTTTGTGATACTGGGGATTGAACTCAGGGACATTCCACCTCTGAGCTACACCCCCAGACCTATTTTATTTTTGAAACAGGGTCTCACTACGTTGCTGAGGATCTTGCTAAATTGCTGAGGCTGGTCTCAAACCTTCGATCCTCCTGTCTTAGCCTCCCAAGGATTAGAGGTATGTGCTACCACACCCAGCTTTTATCTTATTTTATCTTATTTAACTCTTGGTTAACAAGTGCCCCCCTCTTCCCTTCCCTTTCCTTCCCTTTCTTTCCCTCTATCTCCATGGCCTCTTACATAGTAGGCAAGTACTTTTCCACAAAGCTACATTCCTACCCTGACAAGTGTTTTCTTTCCAGCACTTTTAATGTGCTGTGCCACTGCCTTCTGGCATCTACTGTTTCTGATAAGAAAGTCTCCTTAATCTAATTGTGGTTTCTTTGCTTATTATGAATTATTTTTATTTCTTAGGCTCTCAAGATTTTTTCTCTTTGTCATTTAGTATTTTATTTTACTTATTTTGTTGGACTATTGTGAATTGTGTTGCTGTAAATATGAATATCCATAGCCGGGCGTGGTGGCACATGCTTGTAATCCCAGTACTTGGGAGGCTGAGACCGGAGGATCCGGGTTCACGGCCAGCCTCAGCTGGCCTCAGCCTCAGCCTCAGCCCTCTGCAATTTAGTGAGACCCTGTTTCAAAATAAAGAATAAAAAAATAGGGCTGGAGGTGTAGCTTGGAGGTGGAATGCCCCTGGGTTCAATCCCCAGTACTGCAATATATATATATGAATATGAATATATCACTATAATATTCTGATTTCATTCCCTTTAGAAAGATACCCAGGAGTGGTATATTTGGATCATATGATGGTTCCATTTCCAATTTTTTGAGGAACCTCCACACTGATCTACATAGCAGCTGCACTAATTTGCAAAAAAATAGGGAAAGCTTCACGAATTTGTGTGTCATCCTTGTGCAAGGGCCATGCTAATCTCTGTATCGTTCCAATTTTAGTATATGTGTTGCCGAAGCGATCACTCATTTAGTATTTTAATTGTGATGTGTCTGAGTCTGAATCTTATTGTCTTTATACTTTATTTATTTAGTGGTGCTAAGGATTGAACCCAGGGGTGCTCTACCTTCGAGTCATACCCCCAGCCCTATTTTATTTTTTATTTGGAAACATGGTCTCATGAGGTTCCTGAGGGCCTCAATAAGTTGCTGAGGTTGGCTTTGAGCCTGTGATCCTCCTGTCTCAGTCTCCCAAGTACTGGGATTACAGGCATGCACCACCACACCCGGCTTCTGTTACTTAAATATATTGATAATAAGTACTTTGAACTCTTTGTCCAGTTCAACATTTGGGCCCCTTCAAAGACAGTCTTTTGCCTAGTAATTTTCATGTGTGTTTGAGTTACACTTTCCTGTTTCTGTGTATATCATACAATTTTGTGTTTAAAACAGCACATTTTAGATAATAGTGTCTGGATTCTGATACATGGGGACTTGTTATTGTTTGTTTTGGTCTTTTGTTTATGTAATTGAGGTGGCTGCACTAGTATGCAAACTCTGATGTTACTGCTCTGATTTTTTCCCCCTGATTTTTATCTTTTACCCTGCTTTTCTAGAGGTTGTTCCCACGTCAGCACAAGCTCCTTTCTGGTCAAAGGTTATGCTTAAGTCCCCTGAGCTAGTGAGATTTTCATACTTAGTGCTGGATCTGTATGTGGCTTGGAGGCTGCTTCCACATTTCAGTGAGTTTACAGTTCTCTTCATGTTCAGCCAGGGACTAGTAGCTCATGACTTCCTTCTCTGTGATGGCACAGATGTGGGCATGCACACAATTTCTGGACCACCAGGGATGAGTGTGAATTTATGTTAGTTTACATTTCTTAATAATAGGAGTCATCCCTGGGTTAGAATAATTTCTTGTTGAATAATTGGTAAACTGTCTTTAAGCACCTTGAGCCAGTATGAATGCTGTTGTTTATTGATACAAGTCTTACTGTCTTTCTGCTCTAATCCCTTCTAAGGGGGTGCAGCTTAGCATATGTACACAGCCTTCACTATTGTAGGTTGAGTGTCATCCCAGGAGGAACCTGCCTTGTTTTCTCTTTCCCTGGTTCTCTTCATTACACTTCGCGTTGTTCAGCCATTCACTGGTTGCTGCTAGTTTCATAGACATTGCCATTGTTTTCAACAGTGCTTTTAAGCATAAACTTTCCTTGCTCTGTTATAATGTCAGCCCCTGAGGCAGAGCTGCCAGTCCTTTCAGCCCGGCTCTACTCTTGATCAGAACCTCACTGTATGAGAGATGCAGACAGGTACCATAAACCCACTTTTCCCAGAGTGACAGACTTGCTGTCGCAGCTTCACTGTGAGGTGCTTACCTCTTCTAGAATGGAACTTAAGCTTTAGGAGCAAAATGGTGGAGGGGCAACCAGGGCCACAGTGTTTGTGGAATGTGGCTTCTGGGTCAAAGCCCTCACTGGGATGAAAGGGAACCCCAGTCTTTCTACCTGGAATAGAGCTTTTGTAACATGTAGTGGTGTGTGTGTGTGTGTGTGTGTGTGTGTGTGTGTGTGTGT